>BPLS01000270.1:415899-485768 GCA_019656275.1 Rhododendron kiyosumense | reverse complement strand
TCCCCCGTCCCCGCCCCCGCTCCCGCTCCCGCTTCGTGTAACTAAGGTCCGTATCCGTGTCGGTGCATCATAGGAAACTGGCATTACAAAACAAAATACGTTTGGATTTTGGCGTCTTTGAGACTAAGTTTTCATTTCTCTACTTAAGAAGATGCTAATGGCTGATGGTACAACAGAGTACAAAAACTGCAATTGACTTAAAGGGGCCTATGATTTACACCTTACTGCTGATAGAGTAGGGTTGAAAGTGACGTATTAAACACAAGTAAGATCTCACTATGACAAATAACCTCACTATGAATGATTCCAGTAGGTCCGGACTCTCGAGTGGATTCAGCTTGAAACTAATCAACTTGCAACACTTATAGCTTCGTCAATTTTATGTTGTTTTTTTTTTCTATTTCCAACTGATAACATCGATTTATCTTGTTCTCCCAATGCTCATTCATCCTATCACCCTAGTGATTTACCATGGCAAGTAGTCTTGAAATGTTGGTACATGTAAAATATACAGTTGGAATGCCAATAAAATCAGATTATAGAAATACACATGTTTCCATGGAACAGGTAACCAAATCAATCACAGTGACTAACTAATAAATTGAATATCACACAGAACTAATGATAGTCATATCTTATAAAGGTTAAAATTGTTAGCATTTCTGAATGCATGGATGGAAACCAAGAAATGCCTATTCACAGAGTGGCACAACCATGCAAGTGAAGATAATTGCAAAATTACCTCTTTCTCATGAGCTTGGACAGAATGTTGGGCTGTGTTTGTGCGCAAATCCCAAATCATTAGGTAGCAATCATCCCCCACAGACCCAAACAAATTCTCATTCTTTAAGTGCCAGGCTACATCCTCAACCACACTTCCATGAGCCTAATTCACAGAGGTAACGATTAATTCAGCATTGAACAAACCCAATTGACAACAAACGACTATGTGCTATGGAAACACAAATGAAGAGGGTAAGAGACAAATTAACCTCATAAACATGTATTGCGTCAAGCAATTTATCTTGAGGCATTGAGGAAACATCCCACAAACATATTTTGCAGTCATTTGAACCACTCAAAAGGTAACCCTCTTTTAATTGGCTCCAAGACAAACCATACCCTTCTTTATCATGACCCCTCAATCTCAAATCAGGGTTGCAAGATGCTCCTTCCTCCTTCATTGAGTGTTTGCTACAGTCAAAGACATACACTTCACGCCCACTAGTCTTTGCTGCAACAACAGATGGGTTCTGAAACATACATCGTGCCCTATTCACCTCTCCATCGACATGTATCTGTTGTATGATCTCCACCTGTCATAAAGAAAAACTCTTTTGTATAAGAAAGCACATACCTTGATGCACATAGATGATACAAGATCAGGCATGCATAGGAGGGTATATAAGTAGGCAATCCTCCAATAATGCTTATCTTCTTTCCCCTATGATATAACAATCTCCTCGTTAAATAATCTAGAGAGACCATCACAAGGCTCAAACAAGCAACCAGTACAGATGAATACTTGAGCAACAAGAGAGATAAACAAAACGTTGCCTTTATATAAAAAGTGCTGCTCTACAGTAGCCATGGGCAAGAATGGTAGGTTGTGCAGCGTAATCTGGGCTATTGCTTCTTTCTGAGAATCATCTCACTCCCTATAACCTGACCTCATTCCAATCCCTTTCCAAACGGAATGAATTATGTTACACCATCTGAAAAAGTGGGTGAATACAACCATCACTTGTAATTGGCTAAAAGAGTGGGGGTCACTATTTTAATTGGACCCACCACATTGTTTAACCAATCATATATGTTCACACAACTACAAGCGTAGCTGGCTGAACAAAATTGGAATCATTTCCATACAGGTAGGAACGAACATGCTCCCTTTTCGAAATATTGAAAAGAACTTACAAATGATATTCAGAAGTTCTTTTCACTACAAACTAGCATATTACATTGTGCTTTAAAATCTATAAAGTAAAGAGAGGTGCTAGGGGTGCATCAGGTATGGCACACCTCAGCTACACCCCTCTCACATAAGGGGGGGCCCCCCTGTATGTGAGATGGGTGTAGCTGAGGTGTGCCACAACGATGTGCCTCTAGCATTTTTGATAAACTAAACAGACCGCAGTCATATTCAAAACCTTCCCTTTTCTACCAGCTAAGATGTTAGACAACCATTTTACCATCCCAAACCAAACAGATTCAGTTGGTCATTAAATCAACGGTTCACACACACATAAGGCTGCAAATGTACCAAGTTGTTCGTAAACTGATTGAGGCTGCAAATGTACCAAGTTGTTCGAGTTTGATTCATCTATTAAACGAACCGAACCCAAGCCTCAATTTTAGGCTCATCTAATAAAGGAGCCGAGCTTGAACTTGACACTATTCGGCTCGATTAGGCTCGCAAAAGTATGAATATATACCATGAGAATTTCATATATAAACTTGAACCGGTATCAACTTATATAACTTGTATATATACATAAAGAAAATTTTATAACTTGTACGTGTATAAACATTTACAACTACTATAAACTTAAAGACATATATGCTTTGGAATTCGTATATGTATAAACTAATTCATGTACATAACAAAAGATTTATTTGCAGCTCTACATGTATGAGAGCCCAAATATCTAATACTTTTGGCTCGTTAAGGCTCCTGGACAAGTTAAAGCTCAACTCAAACTGAGTCAAGCACAGCTCGGGATCCCCACATAAAAGTTTCATCGGGCTCAAGCTTGAGTTCGCAAAAACCTTAACAAACGAACTCGTATATATTCAATAACTTTGCTAGAACCACAAACACTTGCACACACAGGTGCAAAAACACACTCAAAAGATGTGTCGGATCCACACACACTGGTGCTATGCAGTGTGTGTGGCCTCCCACACCTTGCGAGTGTGTTTGTGCATTTGTTGTTCGTGGTTTTAGCATTTTTGTATTTTAAGAGTCGCCCGGGTGGGCTCATTTGCAGCCCCTACAAAACTAGATTCAGTTAGCAATTTAATCAAACACATGGCGTACCCACACACCAATACAAAAAAAAATATCGAAATCGAACCCCCATCACGCATACAGCACCAATCTCGAAAACCCACCTTGGGAATCACGTCAGTCGCCTCTCCCGTTGCCGTCGACGTGGCAGGGCTACACGGGATGTGAGCATCGGCGACCATGAGGAAGTTTGGGCAGTCATCGGCCGTGTGGGTCCCAAGAACCAGCTTGTGCACGGCGAAGGATCCATCGGAGGGTTGCGGCAAAGGAGAGGGGAGCCACTGGACGGTGAGAGAAGGCCACTCGAGCGGGTGAGAGAGGACCAGGTCGTACAGGAACGGGGTGTTCTTCCTCCACACGGTGAATTCCTCCTCCACCAACTGCTCTACGCCTGACTCGTCTTCCTCCCCCATCTCTCTCTCTCTCTCTCTCTCTCTCTCTCTCTCTCTCTGCGACACTGTGGTTTTCCCGCCAAAATGGTTGCGTTGGAGGGAGAAGTAAACAGATTTTGTAGGCGAGAGACAACGTGAGATGTTTACGGTGGAGGGTTTAGATCTGGGCCGGCGAGTCTGTTGCGGTGTATGGACGGCCCAATGTGACACGGTGGTGAGCTCTTGGTCCAAAAGATGTCTGAGTGATGCCTAATAGACTTGGGGTCGTGTAGTGCACCCCTGCACTTAAGAGGTATAGTGCGCAACACGAGTAATCTATTTTGATAACCAATGATACAGGTTTCATCTTGACTCATGCATATCTGAATTGTCTGTTGTTGAGATAAAATCTAAATTATTGATAGTTAAGATGGACGGCTCGAATCGTACACTACACTCTGCATCAAAGTCCCTATCGAATAAGGTACTCTCCACAAAACTACTACCCGTTTATCTTTTGGTTTGGGTTGATAAAAATCAATAATGCTTGGAATAAAACACCAACCGCGTGACAATGCATGATTTTTTTTATTTTTTTGGCCAACATTGTTAGCAGGAAATTAGTTTGTTTACAACCAAAGGAGATGATTGATGTCTCTTCATAGAGTTGAACTCCAGACCTTTTTTTGCAAGACATGCAAGGGATACAACTAGATGGGCTAAGAGCCACATCTTTTGGCACTGCATAATTAGTGGTTGCAGAGTAATTTCAAAGTGGTTGCTCGCTCATTACCAATCATGCAATGCACACAAGTGAGTGTGGTTGGTGGAGTGTTGTTTCCATCATTAGATAAAATAAAATAAAAAGTCTAATGAGTCGATTAGTAAATTATTTAAGTGTAATTTTAAAACTTGAGGAGTTATTTTAAAATATGTTAACACTTAACTTCGTTATGAGGTAAATCGATCTCAAACGAGTTTTGATAGAATCTATCTTGAGTGTTTTTTAACTAAAATTGAACTGTGTAGTAACTTTCAAGCGTACTTTTATTTATGAACCACTATTGTAGGTGAACCCTATGAGATGTTCACAGTGGAGGGTTTAGATCTCAAAATATGTTCAAGTTAGTCTTTTTATTGAGATAGACTCGATCTCAATTGATTTTTCATAGAGTCGTTCTCGAGTAACTTGAAGTTGTTAAGAATTCTCAGCTAAACGAGCCGAATAGTAACTTATTCGGTTTTAATTTGAAAACATACAATGTTAAAAAATATGCAAGTTTAATTTATTTATATAGACAACTATCTCGAATGAGCTTTTGACTAGTGAATATCATGAGCTCTGTTATCACTCCTCTTCCTGATCATAACAGGGTGGATTGTCGGTTTGGGCCATTTTAAGCCCACCTTAGGTTCACTTCGGTGACCAAACCCTTTCAGCTCGTAGACCCAGAATGATTATCATCTTCGCTGAAATTAGTTTAACCGAACGTTGATAATTACATCATCCAAAATAAACGGACTATATTCGAATTCATCTTGACCGTCCGTTTGTTTTTTATCATGCTACTACAAAGTCTACATAAGTTTTATGATTAATGGAAAATTTTCTTCTACGTCAAAAAAAAAAAAAAAAAAAGAGTCTACTTATTAATCTCTTTATATGGTTCATTTTTCTTTGGAGCTTAAAAGATGGACATTTGCTAACATGCCCTTGTTTTCATAATATTTATCTTTTATGCCTCCATGGTTTTAAAAAATATGGCTGGCATATAATGAAACATGAGAGGGATACTTTCTGCCTACTTTTGAATTATGAAACACTAGTGTTTGCCCATGCTTACGGCACTACACACCCCGGTTGGAATTGTCCGTGCCTACGGCACTTGCTAACAAGGGGCTCAAACACTAAATCGATTCATTAGTGTGTAGTATATGATCTTCTTCTTAATGGCACGAAAGAAAATTACCCTTGTTTACGGCACTCCCCAAACTAAAATTTTAAGCTAGCTGCAAAGAACATTTCTAACACCAAAAACTGCCAATGATGATCCCAATAGAGCATTGCCTTTGCTTTTAGACACCAAAACTCTACAAAAAAAAAAAACAAAAAAACAAAGAAAAAAATCAAAAAAAATCCTAATCCCAATAAACTTCAAAAATTTCCAAATACCTTTGTTTTTAGGGAGCTTTCTTTACCCACCGTCTATGCAGCTTGTAGGCTTTCTTCCAAATGGATACGGTTTCTTTGTTAGACCCCCTTTACTAACACCAAAACTTCAAAAAAACAGAGACCAAAAATCCAAAAAAAATCCCAATAAACTCCAAAAAATTCCAAATACATTTGTTTTCACGAAGTTTTCTTGGCTCAGCTCCCACCATCCACGAAACTTGACAGATTTGAAAGATTTCGCCGGGTAAGGAACATTCCACGCAGCTTTGTTGGCCCAGATTTGAAAGATTTCGCTGGAGATTCGAAAGAGCGGTGTCAATCGATAGAGAGAGTGTTGGCTAAGATATGAAAGATTTCACTGAAGATTCGAGAGAGAGAGAGAGAGAGAGAGAGAGAGAGAGAGAGAGAGAGAGAGAGAGAGAGAGAGACCTAAACGCCAATAGAAGCAGGGTTTTTTTTATATGCTTCCGACATAATCTGATTTTGGTAAAAAGAATCGATGGTATTTTTGTAATATATTTGTTAGATTGTAGGTGTTAGAGAGTTGGAGAGCACACATCAGCTCTTAGATCAAATGAATCTCAGCACTCCTTTCAACTTGTATTTGTGTGGTCCCCACACCTTTGTGTTTTATTAGGTAGATTATTGTCTAGAACAAAGTCCACTTTCACCCCCATGTGGTTATTGTTATGTGCGGAAGCCCCCCTCATGGTTCAAAATTGACCACATAACCTACCTGTGGTTTTGAAAATATACGGATTGATCCCCTACCGTCATGTTTTCCATCCATATTAACGGATGTGTATTTCACACGCCTCTAAAATGTAATCTGAGTCGTTCATAATGTATTAAATAAAGAATAAAGTATCTTTGTTAAAAATCACCTTGATCAGGCATCAATAACCCAGTGATTTAATTTTTAGTAAATTCAAATTTGAAATTTTAATTTCATAACAAAATCGATTCGACCATGAGCTTATCTTTTTTTGATTGACTTGAATTTTGGCATAGATGTAGTACTCATCAAAATTTATAATATCAACAAGTTGGATTCAATTTTTGATATAAGGGATGGTGTTATTAGAATTTAAGAAGAAAAAGACTAAAGTGACATAATGAGGGTATATCGGTCTTTTAATATTGTGTCCGTTAATATGGATAGAAAATATAACGGCAGAGGGTCTATCCACACATTTTCAAAATCACAGGTAGGTTATGTGGTCAGTTTCGAACCATGAGGAGAGTATCTGCACATGGCGATAACCACATGGGGTCAAAGTGAACTTTGCTCTATTGTCTACGAACTTCTTTTGTTTTTCTCAAAATAGTTAAATTTCACTAACACCCTATGAGGTGTGCCGAATAACCACACACCCCCCCCCCCCCCCCCCCCCCCCCCAATCATGAGAAATAACAATGAACTCACAGTGATTTCTATGTTCGTGAATAAGTTCGAGTTTGACTCAAATTTAGTAAAGCTCAACTCGCCAAATTTTTATAGAATTCTACCGTGGCTCGAGTTCGGTTAAAAACTTAATGAACGAACCTAAACACTTTAAAATTCGGCTCGTTTTGACTTATTTGTAGCCCTATTCATATATAAGTTGGGTCGCTTGACCCACCTCACTTGTATATCCAAAATTTGATAGTTCAGATTTTACAATTTTGACTCCACAAAAAAAATAAAAAAAATTTGCACCACCGTGCGTAGAAAGTAGAAACTCCAAACATACAAGGTCTTTTGAGTACAGAAAATTATTTATCAGTGTATTGCCACATATAATTAACCTTTTAAATTAGTTATTTTTGTGGATAAGGAAATAAGTGGGAAAAATAACTCACATATGCATTTAGTTTTTGAACCTCAAAATAAAATTTCTACGCCTTTAGGTGTCGGTGAAATTTATCCAAAAAAATTTCATATATTGGCTTAAGAGTTCATTTCACTTTGTTTTAAAACTTTGTTTTTTTAAAACAAGATAATTTTAAGCTCAAAAATTATATGTTTATGTAAATAATTTTCCTACCAATATGAATCTTATTTAATAGATCTCGTTGAAATATTTTAAACAGTGCAAAAAAATATCAAAAAATTATTTTTTATTTTCTTTATATTTGAATTTGAATTTAAAATTATCTTTTTTTTAAAAAAGAAAGTTTAAAAAGAAAACGTTACGGAACCTACCTATATCAAGTTCCAATGACAGTAGTACAAACCACCACTTAACCACCATCGTTTAGGAATGGGGATACTGTCAAGCATCCTCTTGGAAAACGGTCGATTCGGTCATTTATTTCAGAATGAACGATTCCGATTGAATCTGTACACATATAAATCGCATTTAAATTTAAACTGTTCATTATTTGGTTAAGATTCGAGTCTTTGAGATAAACGGCCAAATCGACCCCTCTACATTTGCTTTGCAGGGAGATATTCAGCAGCATCCATTTCCCCATCATTCATGCCAGCAAAATGGAAGTGGTGGACCATATCTTGGTTTTTTGTGTGCTTTCCGACCATGTATTAGCCACTCATTAGTCAGACAACAAATCAAACAAAATACGAAACATCTTTACCGGCCAGAACAATAAAGTATATTCCTTTCCCACAGCCACAAATAGCGGCAGGCATGTGGGTAACATTGTCAATGTGACATAAAGTAATCTCCTGCAATGATTATGATGCACCACCCAATTCGAAAATACTATAATCTTTATCTAACTATGCACATGTCTAAAAAGTAGGAGTACTAAGGCTCCGTTCCGGAAAGAGGAATAAGTACTTATTTTTTAAAAAGGCAATTTCAAGTTCAAAAATTATGTGTTTACTCAAATAATTTTTCTATCAATATGGATCTTGTTTAATAGATCTCATCGAGATCTTTAATACGGTGCAAAAAAAATTGAAAAATTATTTTTCATTTACATTATATTTTAGTTTGAAAATGTAAAATAAGTACTTATTTTTTAAGAAGGTGTTCCGGAACGGAGCCTAATTAATTTTATTTTCCCAACCAGACTTTGGCCAACATGATACCCCAAATCAGGAAGTCCCCAAAAGCTAAAAAGATTCTTGTTAAATTATTTGAGCTATTGATTTTGATACGAAGATATTCCTAAACACTAATATCAATTTTTTTCCTTCTTCATGATTGGAGTCTGAATGTCCGGGCCGGTGTACGTAAACCTCGACTAGTTTCGGATATTTTAAGTAAACAATGGTGCAAACCTTCTAGTGCCTCAATGTTTGGAGTGTTTCGTCTCATTGAGAGGCCGAACACTTGTTGCTTTTTCTCATTCTTATTTGGCTAAATGCCTTGGTGTTCAAACACAACTAAAGAATCGACAAACCTCTATAATATAAAGCATTGTGAGTTAAAAAAAACAAAACCATTGCCTCAGGATAAATCGAGGTTCCCGGAAACTACTCCGGACGCATGAGTTATAAAATAAAAAACTATTATGATAGGAATTTTTTAAAGCTTATGTAAAATGGACGAATGAACGATCAGACATCCACCGATCCATCCTTCACCCGAGATCACGAGCACCAAGTAAATTCGTGTACCTCTATACCAAAATATTTTGGATCGTTAGATTGTGCAAGTTTTTGTATACATTCCAAAAATTTTATGTGACCAATGCAAAAAATGTATCGATACAGAGAATTGCGGTACAGAGAATTTGATATCACCTAGACAGCATCAAATAATTACGCTTCAAAAAGAATTGGTCATAAACCAAGATTACATATTTTGCTATTTTACCCATAAATCCACAATCCACAATACACGAAAAAAACACAACCACTAAAAAAAACCCCTCAAAATTACACACTACGCCCTCCTAAATATCAATACTACACGAAAAGTTTCAACAGTTGATCACATAATTCTGAAAAATTAAACAGACAATAACAGGAATAAACACATTCGAAGGCTAATAATTTGCGTGTGCTTACGTTTCTTAGCGTGATTGATTACATGACAGCGCACGCGCCGGTGTTCTCATCGCTGAACGCGGTGGTGTACCGCACCTCGGTGGAACTCGCACGCGCCAGCTGATTCACCCGCGGGTCCTCGGAATACCGCACGTACCCGGCCGGGGCCTTCCGGTCGTACACGCCCTGCGCGTAGGGGTGCTCGACCACGTCGTAAGGAACGTAGGGCCATATCTCCGCTCTCTTGCCCGTCCGGCGAGCCACGCGGGACACCACCTTCTCCGGTTCCACGTACCCGACCACCGTTACCTTGTGCTGCTTGGGCTGGATGTCGACGGATTGTACGCCTTTCATTCCTTCCAAGGCTCTCCTCACCTTCCGCTCGCATCCCTCGCAGTCTATCTTACATTTTATCTCCACCGTCTGGATCACACATCAAATTGATAAGTTCGGGGATCGACTACTAATATGTCAAAAAATGTGGAATTACGTACAACAAAAAAAAATTACATATACTTTCAGCACTAAAAAAAATAAATAAAAAAGAGTGTGGATGTATTCGATGAATGATGATTTCTGTAAAAAAAACTGTATGAGAACAATTTGGAACATCACTAAGAAGAAGAGAATGAAGGGAATTCTAAACTTTTATATAAGTTCCGAACGGTATTTTTTACTTTTCGTAACTTTTTATTTAGCTTTTTGACGTAATTTTAGGGGTTAATTGTTCTTCGAATCGGAAAAGTAAAACAATATAGATCAATGCTAAAAAAATTCAAATAAGACAACACTTAAGCTCCAAAAAACAGTTATTTGATACTTTTTTACATCTTTAGTTAACTTATTTTGCTTGCAATCATAATTTTGTATTTTTAAACTTTTCTCGTTGAAACAGATGGTTAATTTAAAAAAAAAAAACCACGAATCTCAAAAAACAAATAAAAAAGACGAACAAAACACAAAAAACAAAAGAATAAGTTAAGTTTGGAAGAACTCAGCCTAACTATAACGCTATCTCCAATCAACCCTCTATTCGTTCTATTCCATCATTAGTGTTTGTTGGCCCCACATATATATAAGAGGTTGTGTTTTGTGTCGTGTACCTAGACTTTTTGTTTTCCGAGATCAATAGTTGTGCATCCAGTTCATCTAATAAGATGGTCCCACCCGAACATGGCCAGAAATAGTAAACGCACTGGATTTTTTGGGCATCGATAAGGATGGTAAAGCATGTCTGCTCCGCCACATGGCTTAAGGTTATTGGACGGAAGCCTTGTCAGGGTGTGGGCGCAATACGACAAAAAACCGGTGGGTAAGTAGTTCAGCCATAAAATTAAAATATCCTGATCAGCCACGTGGACGGTCCAAATACGGGTGAGAATAAAGGAGTCTTTTCATGTGGTTGGAAAATAACGTTGACGCTTCGACCGAGATATGGATTGTGGAGAAAATAGATGACATTAAAATATCAGAATTGGAGACGGCGTTGTTCAATGGTGTGCGTAATACCGTATTGTGCACATTTGAGACATCAGATTGTGCATTCAACGACTCGGATCTCATCTCGACAATGAACAACTTTCGATCGTTGATTATCGAGATGATATCCAAGTCGTCAGACCTACGATTTGATGGCTCGGAGGTGTGCAACGCGGTGCTGTGCACCTGTGTCCGCAGCACCAACCGAAGTCCATTAGAATACCAAGTGTTATAGGATGAATAATTGGTTCATTTTGATCTCCTATTTTTTACTCAAAAATTTTAGGATCCATGAAAGGATTTTATGCGGGAATAAAAAAGTTCAGATTCACACAGCGGGTACTTTCAGCATGAATCTGACTATTCATTCATTTTTCATGGAATTCTTTCAAATACCGTATCAACCCTCTTTTTTACTGGCTAAAATCTTGGAGGGATCAATCGTCTTTTTATTAGGTCACCAAATCTCTTAAAAAAAATGATGCGTCTCTCTAATATTTTTCATAAAGTACAAAAAGTCGATTGTAAATATACAAAATTTCTCTTCAGTATAGAGATTTAATGCCCAAAATGGAGATATAGAACTTGATAGAATATGCTCTTACATCACGTGGAAAGTTTTTGATCTTCAAATATTCTTTCATGATCTAAGAATCAAAAGTGTTGGAAGAAAAACAACAAATACATGACAAATTTGATACTACTACGTTAGATTTGAGGAGTATGCTCCAAAGGGGAAAAGAAAAACAAACAAGAAACGGCAAAAAATTTTTTAGGAAAAACTTGACAATGGGCACTTTCTTTTCGTACAAATGTAAAAATGCCATGCTTTTAAAACTACATATTGGTTTCGGAATTATTATTTTTGGTCTCGGAATTCACAAATATGTTTTCGTGATTTAAGAGTTCGGACCAGTTTACGCACGCCTCAATAAACTCATAATTTAGAATTCGCTTATAACACCAGTATCTGTAGCAGCAATGATTTTCTCCATTCTACAGATCTACATAGGCTATTTGGCAAGCAAAAATAAGCAGAAGTAAGTGTTAAAGCAAAGATTAACAACTTGGCCGCTGGAACCTAAGTCAGATAATGTACGTGCACATACATGAGCGAGAGCGTAAAAACATCTTTCGAAATGGTAAAATTCACGAGAGCGCGAGCACGAATTGACAGCAATACGGAGGACCTACTGAACGATTACGTGACTTAAGGCTAGAACTAAGGCCAGATTAGTATTTACGCTCAAAACAAATGCCAACAAACTCTTAAAACACCGGTGGTGGTGCTTTTCCACCTAGGAGCGGTGGAAAACCACCAAGGCATGTTAACAACATCCGGCTACCCGAAAACAAAAATGTTAGGATACATGAGACTCAATCCATGAAGGAGTTCATGAAAAGAAATGAACGGTCGATCGAGAGTGATACGAATTTAAACCATTCATTTCTTTTCACGAACTGTTTCATCCGTCGAGTCTCATGTATTGTACCTCGCCGGAAAAACAGAACCAAAGTTACAGTATACCTCTCAAATTAGAAAGAAGTGAGAAGATCTGTACTCTGCAGAGTAGATCTGGCCGGCCGAGATCATTTCAAGGAAACTACTCCAAGTAATTGGCCACCCTTCGAAATCAATTTTCTTAACGAGTTCCGTTCTGTTGCTTTTAAAGTTTTGAAGATCACAGAAGCAATATAGAGTGAGAAAAAAGAAGTTTCGATTCCCCTTGTCAGCAACTCTCGGACCACCTCTTTTTGAGTGCGCAAACGTGTGAAACGGCCGGCCGCGGAAGAGACTATAGAAATTAGTCCGAGGTGCGCGAAAGCTGGCCCAGAACTTCTTACATTACAAAAATAATAATAAGGAATCGAAAAAGGGTACCTGCAATTGCCTGCGTCTTTTGTAATGCTGGGAGCTTCCAGCGCCGGAGCAATCGAACAAGTGAGAGAGATGATCCAGAGCACCCATTGTTGAAAACGGAGTTAATCGAACTAGAAGATAGATGAAGTCTGAAGCAAATAAATATCCCACCAACTGGTCTGTTTTTTATTGCTCTTCGATTTCACGCTTGAGATGTGACAAGAGAGAGAGAGAGAGAGAGAGATAGAGAGAGAGGGAGAGAGAGAACCCTTTTGTTGTCGATTTGAGGAGGTTAATCCTTTCACGTTATATAAACCGCAGACGTGAATCTCAGTCGTCCGTGTACCAATTGTAGAGTTATCAGCCACGTGTCCCTCATCGGTGCAATCTAAGCTGTAAAATGAGCCACGTGTCCCTCATCGGCGCAATCTAACTATAAAATTAGCCACGTGTCCCCCATCGGCGCGATCTAAGCTATAAAATGAGCGTGCGAGTGCATGTGCGTGAAGTAAAGCAGGATCGGGTGAGTAAAAGCATTTCGCAAAAGAGTGGTGCTACTGTACAGATTTTAAATCTGTACCAGCGCGTACAAATGCCTATTTTGGTCTGTTTTAGTTCTAAAAAAATGATCGGAGTCGTTCATTTTGTTTAAAGTACTTTATTTATGGTCCTTGCAAAAAATAAGCTCAATTTGGTATCGGTAAGAGTGTTTAAAACATCCAATTTTGTCACAAAATTCAAGCCTAAATTCTAAAGCAAAGTTAAATGTTTTGTAAATGCCCTTACCGATGCCGAATTAAGTTTATTTTCTGCAAGGACCATAAAAAAAGTATTTCAAACAAAATAAGCGACTCCGATCATTTTTTTATGACCCAAAAAGACGTTTGTACATGTTGTACAGATTTTTTGTATGTGCCTGTATTATTTCCATTCGTGAAAATATCTCAACCTATTCATATTGGTAAGATGCGAAGGGAAAGCGAGAGCTAAGTGAAAGCAACAAGTTGTATTGAAATATTATGCGGCATAAAGAATGAGGCTGGTTCTTACAAACTTAACTTAAATTTAAAATTTATTTTTATTTAAATTCTTTCGCATTTGTTAATTTCGTGTTAAATTTTTGTGGGTTATTAATTCGTCTTGACAATAGGAATCTGAAAAGCAATTTTTTTTTTTTACTTTTACTAAAGTATTTTGAGAAATAATCATTTTTTAACAAAAAAAAAGATTATTTTTTGGCTTAAAAAGTGGTTATTTCTCAAAATACTTGGATAAAAGTAAAAAAAAATTAATTTTTTGATTTCTCTCATTGAGACGAATCAATAACCCAAAAAACTAGTAAATGAGAAAAAAAATTAAATAAAAACAAAATTTTCAAATTTAAGTTAAGTTCATAAAAATGCATCCTGAGTGACAGGACTAGAACGGCAATTCGAATGGAAAAATTATTATTTACTTTTGGACCACTGTCAGGGGCTTTTTCTACCAAATATTTTTACAGAAATGCTACACATACAACAAAGATTGTATGAATAGATTTGTTGTAGGGCTCACTTTAGGTCCCACACAAATGATCCAAGGTGTTCATTAAATGTAAAATATTTTTTCAATGATTTTTGCGGAAAATTAACACAATCCGATACTTATATGTAGTCAATTTAATCATCTAACTTTTCGTTCGGATTTCAAGATAGTGAAAAGTTAGATGATTGAATCGAGCATCTATAGCTATTGGATTGAGTTGATTTTTCGTGAAGGCCCTTGAAAAAATATTTTACATTTAATAAACGTCTCAGATCATTTGTGTGGGACTCAAAATGGACCCCATACACTGATCTGTGAGTGATATGTGTGAAAAATATCTGTGTAAACAAACTTACTGATATTTTTATGGTTTTCTACAAACAAGTATATAGCCCCACCCCAAACCAATGGATGGTAGAAAAGGCACTTAGAGCACCACATGGCGATGTTCCGAGAGCACTAAATAACTACTCCTCTGTATAGGTGTGACGAGGAGGTGATTATTCAACTTGCCCTACCTAACCTTTTGTCATACATTATTATCAGATTTATGAGCCAATTATAACTCAAGATGAATAAAAGGAAGAACTTGAATTGGTTAAACTATGTGTAGTAAGGAAATGGGAGCAAGATAAAACAATCATCACTCCACAACATACCCTATCCTTCGGCATCGTAAATGTTTATAAGATCTACGAGTAAATTATAACTCAAGATGGACAAAGAAATAACTTGTACGATCACGTATTTTGAATCAATTGGACTAGTATAATATGAGCACGGCAATGAGATTAATTATTCATCTCGGAATGCCCAACCTTCTAAGCAAGCCAAACATTTTCAGGCGGTTTAATTTTTCAAATTAAATGGTACGAACACGTGTCAAGAATCGTTAGACTGATATAGCATGACTATGAGAGTGAGATTCACTGCTCTAAGCTTGTCCCACTCTCAATTCATATGTTCTATTACAAGGTTTATAAGTAAAATATAGTAGTAACTTCAAACGGATAAAGATATGACTTGTACATTAATGTGTCCCTCCAATTTATTGACCAGTATAGTGCTAAAGTATAGAACTACTAATATGAGGGTCAGATAGATTTATTTAGCTATTCGGGCGTATGCCCTAGCCTTTTGAGGCACATGTTTTTCTATCTCCATAGTGGAATATCAATTTCCCATTGTTAGGTTGTACTACTCCACACCATCTTTCCCAAACTATACATATCAGTATATCACTATGGTTTTCTTGCATTGTCTCTTGTCACAACACATCCTTACCTACTTAAGGAATTTAGTAATTTACTATATTTGCTTATTTTTTTTATTTTTTATTTTTAAGGAACTGGGTAGATAAGCAAGTGGAGCACTAAAGATAGTACACTATCTTGTTACACTACATCTCGTGTAGGGTTTATTTCAAGTCCCACAAAAATCTAAAAAATACCTATAAATTCTAAAATATTATTTTATGGGTTCCTATAAAAAATCAGCTTTAACGGATATCAGTAAGTATTACTTCTAGATTCGTAGGGGTGAAATTGCTCAACTGCGCAGTTTCGCCTCTACAAATCTAGAAATAATAACTTACCGATCTCCGTTGGAGCTGATTTTTTACAAGGCTCCATAAAAATAATATTTTAAAATTTATGGATTTTTTTTTGGATTTTTGCGAGATCCAGAAAACATGATAAGCACCCAATAATGCATATTCTTGGTGCTTACGTCCTCTAGTATGTTGTGTTTGTACATATATATTGTCATTTTTACGCGATATTGCATGTAAGGTAGGTTTTTGTGTGTTTCAGGTAATTCGTATAAATAAGGCGCGTTTGAACGCCAAGGAATGCTCCGGATGCAACCAAGTACTCAAGGCCTCGTGCCACCTCATTGTGGTGCTCGAAAGATAGTTTAGAGGTTGTTCGGGTCGCCCAAGGGTCAAGGGAATTGAAGGAGAAGTGAGAATTTTACCAAAGCTACTCATCTTCTGACCAGCTGAGAGTAGAATTGTCATAACTTTTAATGTACAAATTACTTTTGATCCAAACCACTTGGGTTAGAAAGTAGACTCGACGAGCTTTCTAACGGTCCAAAGAACACCAAAATCCGAGTTCGAGAGTGTCCGGAGCGAGCTCGCGAAGTTGCTCAAAAAAATCTGTCAAGCGGGTACCGGTACTGGCCAACTCCCAGTACCGGTATTGGGTGTCCAGAGATCAGTTTTTCAAGCCTGTTGAAGCCTGGTACCGATACTGAGGGATTTCCAGTACCGATACTGCCTGGGAAAATCTGCAGATTTTTGTTATCTTTTTCAATCTTCCATTTATGGAATGTTTTTGGGATATTTTGGGGACTTTTTGGTCATTTGTAACTTAACTTTAGATCCCTATAAATAGACTTGTATGCCTTTTATAGAAAGGATGGCCATTTCTAGTCTTTTTTAGGCCTAAGTCTTTCTTCTTGCTTTTTAGGAACTCCATTAATGTTCTTAAGCTTTTCAAGTCATTTCTATTTTCCTTCAAGAACACATTAAGGTATTTACGTTACGTTAATTTCTCAAGTATTAAAGTTGTTTGTATGCTCTAGATCTTTTCTAATATCAAATTTATTTTCATTTTTATAGGTTAAAATCTCGTGTCTCTTTTTAGCTTTATGCCTTGCTCTTTTACAATGTGTGAGTAGTCGATTAAGCTAGGCATCGGGGTGAATAATGCCTCGTGACTTATGTTTATCTTGCATTTCTCAACTCATGGCTTGAGGTTTGGTATGGAAAATGAGAAGGGTTCGCCTTTTATGTAACAAAACTTGCCGATGTTAATCTCCGGTGATCATTTGCTTGCTCACATGATTCCGGAGCGATGTCTCGGTTTGTGTTTGCCAAGAGAATGAAAGAGCTCAATTGTTTTCCATACTACACTTCTAGTCTTTATTGGTTCCATAGCTAAATCTTCCGGTTGATAGCTTATGTCGTGTGATTCAACCGAGTTTTCGTTGAGAATGGTTAGATGATTTAAGTTACGCGCGTTAGTGACACCATTGCCTTGCCGCCTTTAATTATTAGTCCAAACTCATTTTCTAGTCTTTTTACAGTAGTTTTCCATTTTCTAAAGCAAAACCGACAGTTGGCCGTCTTAAACACCGAAAACCTAACATAAAGCCTACCATCCAATCAAGCTATATTCGAGCTCCCTGTGAATCGACTCAGACTTCCTCACTATACTATGCAAATCTTTAGTTGTAGTTCGATTAATAAATAATTGAATTTGACGGCCGTTTGGTAAACTTCAACGACTACTGAATGGGCGTATCAAAAACCTACATAAAATATAGTGTAACTATGTAGTGTATGCAATGGCATTTGAGTTTGAAAGGTGATTAAGCATCTTTCATTCGAGCTCCCAAGGGACTAGAGCACCATAGGAGCACTGAATTATTTTTCCCAAGGATATATACAGCAAGTAGATCATTGATTTCTAGGATGGGCATCTCTGCACCGACCCCTCGTAATTTGGATAAACTTTAACATGGATAAGATCATCTCTAACCCATCTCCAAAACTTCAAAACGAAAAAAAAATATAATATATTGAAAAGATTTTGTAATTTATCAATATTTTTCTTCGCTTTTTTGTATTTTTTTTAAGAGAACCTTGGAGGAACTCATCGTTCTTTTTAGAAATTTGGTCTCCAAATTTACTTTTGGGGCTTCAAATATAGATACTACACTTTTATTTAGGAGATTAGATATCTAAAAAGGATAACGAGTTCCTCCAAGATTATTCCAAAAAACACAAAAGGTGAAAAAAGGGGATAAATTATAAAATCCTTGCCGAATAATAAGTCAAAATCTCTCATTAATACGTCATATTCATTCTTCATTTTGAAGTTTTTAGGTTGAGTTGGAAATACTTTAAGAAACTTTATGATATGACGATGTTGTTTAAGGACTTCTAATGGATAGAATAGACTCTTAACGAAAAAACTTTGTAAAGTGAAGACTATTCACTATCATAATAGATCGAGCTCGATATGTTGTTGTAGATCAGGATCGCACTAGTAACTCCTTACTCACATCATCATCAATCTCTATAATCTTGGGATCGTGTTGTCAATTCTCATTTTTGCGAATTTCAATACCTTGAAATTGTTTTAAAAACGCTTTTACGTTCGCTACTGCGCAAAAGTAATCCTCACGATGCTCTATCAAAGAAATTGTCGTGGGGAGGTGGTGTCCTGCATCTACATGATTGTTACTTGTGGGACCCCTCCTTGACATTTATCCATATTTTCGGAATATTCATATGAAAGAGACAAGTACTCGACAACAAATTGAGATATTCTCCCTGTCAAAAAAAAAATTAAATTAAATACTCCTAAATGAATAAAAATTAGCCTTACATTAGTATATTATTATTATTATCCAACAAACCACTCATTATCATTAAACTAATTGAGATTACGTTTCCTGACAGGTTGTTAGACTAGTTAATGTAAATTATTAAACACGATTGGGATGACATTACAAGTCAAAAAACTAATCACACCAATTTGGACTAAAGGCTTGTTCAAATCCTCAATCATAATTATGCCACTGAGCACATCAAATTAAAATATCAACCCAAACATTGTCCCGTAGCTCAGGTGTGCGGATCAGTTTATGCGCATCTTAATTAATCTTGGGAGCGCAATCCCACCTCCTAATCGTGCGGAACCCAATAAAAGTGAGAGCAAAACTGCGTATGAACTGACCCCAATAGAGTTGACAACACTTAAAATGTTTTGAATCCGAAAGGTGGGAAAGAGCAAATTCTTAAGCGTCGTGTCTTTGACCAAGGTTTCAATGACGTAAAATACCCATGGTATGATGTATGAGAAACACTGTTAATTTTTGCACTGAGTACACCGCAAATGTCAGTACCCTTTATGGCCTGTTTGGATGGAGTATTGTAAAGGGGTGTTGTGTTATACCCCCTTTTAATACTTGGGACCCACCGTAATACCCCGTTTGGCAGTCAAAAGGGGAGGGGGTATTCCCTTCACCGGTGTTCCACTACACCACCTAATACCGCCTGAGGGGGTGTTGGCGATGGGCACCCTTCGACCAGTCGTTGCATAATCCCCCCAAATCTCCCTCTTTTCGGACGAATCTACCCCTCCTAATCCCCCTTTCCCACCTCAAGCTACCATTTTTCTGTCTCAACTCTCACCACTCTGGTTCGATTTTTTTTGACTTTTTCAGTTTCTATTCTTCCCACAGAGAGAGAGAGAGAGAGAGAGAGGGGGGGGGGGGGGGGAGTTGGATGATTACAGTGAGACAGAGCAGAGCGTCGGAGATTATATCGCCGGAGAGAGTAGGACTTCGTCGGATTTTTCTTCGCCGGACGGATGAGGCGGCATAGGGATTAATTGCTCTAGGGAGAAAAGCATAGTCGTTAGTGATGGGCGTGAGAGAGAGGGAGAGAGACCGTGCGAGAGGGAGACACCGACGAGGAACTCTGAGATTGCTAGGGACTTGCAGATCTGAAGAAGAAAAGAGAGATCAAGATGGTTGTCGATAATAACAATGAGAAAATTATCCAGTGCTTTGCACCTAGGAAATCAAGGCGATCCAACGGTCCAATGTTGATTTGTGAGCAAATTATCCGGTGCTTTGCACCTAAAAAACGATTTTTTATTTTTTAATTATCAAATTAATTAATATATTGCAGATAAATAAATAAATTAAATATTATATTAGTTAAGGAATTTATTATTGGTTAATAGTGAAAAAGTATTTAATTGTATTGGATTTCGTAATTACTCCCTCCGTCCCAATTTACTTGTCACAGTTCTATTCCAATCGGAAAAAAGAATTAGTTATATCTTTAAATTGGTAATGAATTTTATATCAAATATGGATCTTGTTTGATAGATCTCGATTTGTTCTATAATACAATGTTTTCAAAATCGCCTAAAATATTATAAATTACAAGATATAATCAATTGAAAAGTGGCACGAATTCCAAAAAGTGACAAGTAAATTGGGACGGAGGGAGTATATATTTAATCAAATGAATAATCTAATTCTAACACTGCACAAGGGCAAATAAGTCATTTGACACATTTTTACATCATCCAATTATTTAATCCCCTTCTCTAATACCCCATCCAAACAACCTACTATTTAATACCCCCTCCGTAAACATCACATCAATGTGGGCCATCCTTTATTAACCAATACCCCCTACTATCCAATCCCCCCTTATTACATAACACCTCCAAACCTAATTCCGCATCCAAACGAGCCCTTAGTGTGCTTTGGTACTTGTGTCATTGGTAATTTTAAGCATTTAGAAGAAATTTTTACAAAATGTTAGAGTGCACAAATTATTTACCGATGTTTAGGGAATGATTAATTAATAACTTTCTGAAAAAATGGAGAAGTTTTTGGGTGCCAAGCTGTCGGCGATTCCAATCATCGAAACATGTTTTGGATGGTTCGGATTTTAGAAAAAGAAAAAGGAGAGAGAGAGAGAGAATCTGAGCCGTTCAAAATATGTTTGGAAGTAAGGGTCATCATCGGGCCGGGCCGGCCCAGCCCGCCAAGTCGCTACCCAAGCCTGCCTGCGGGCCGATCGGGCTTTTTCTTTTTGGCGGGCCGGGCCACCTACCATAAATTGAAGCCCAAGCCCGGCCCACGGGCTAACCCAATTGGCAGGCCGGCGGGCCAAAAGCAGGGCGGGCCAACGGGCGGGTTTAAGTTTCCTTGGGCAAAACTAAACTAAGGGAAAAAAGAAAGGGTTTTGTGGGATTTTGGGCTAATAGGCGGGCCCATTGGGGGGCTTTCGGACGGGTTCCACGGGCGGACTGCCGGGCGGGCTTACGGGCCGGGCCTACGGGCGGGCCGAGTAAAAATTCATAGGCCCGAACCTGCCCATTACAAACTACAGGCCGGGCTAGCCCGCCCGTTTTACGGGCTCGGGCCGGGTAAAAGCCCGGCGGGCCGGCCGGGCCTTGGATGGGTCGCGGGCCCTCGGGCTAAATGATGACCCTTATTTGGAAGCTTGGGATCGCCGACTGGTACCGCCGCGTGGTACCCGTTTAGCACAAAAAAATTCTCGAAAAGATATTGAAAAGTATCGCCTTATACTCTGTTTGGGCTTGCTTCTAAGATGATGATGGACATACGAAAATGGATCAAATCCTTCACTGTTGGGCCCATGATGTGGAACTATGAAGAGCTGCAATTCGGTTCCCATAGAAAATGAACGAAATGGTCAAGCCCACGTTCAATTAGCCCGTTATCCTGAAATTACTTTGTGTAATTAATATTGGACATAATTACACATAAGTCCTGTTAAACTGTTAAGTGGGATTATATTTGAAAATAATGACTAGGGAATAACACATTAATCATGGGAGATCGGCAACAATTAAATCAAGCCATATGGCCAATACATACGGAGTAATAAAACAGCCTCGTATGGAAAAGAAATAAACTAACAACGACACACTGTTATACATAAGAACTAATAATCAGTTGTTGCTTTCTGCAAGTTATGACTCCTTGACCACTTACAAAAAGAGCCACACGGGCAGTGGCAGATCCAGGATTTTTGGTTCGGGGGGCGAATTAATAGACATATTTTTTATTAGAATGTATACTTATTAATATCATAAAATTTTTGTTTTACAATACATTACATTTGTACATTGAAATAGGCAAGATAGGCACATAGCTTGGAGGGTGTTGCGGGGTGGCAACATAGGCACATAGCTCCGCCACTGCACACGGGTAGTTACAATGTATCACTTTTAACCTTTATCCATGAATTTCCCACATAAAAATTGCCCGGAGACTGTGCACACCTCTTAACTGGTCTTTTCTTTATTAACTAGCGGTGTGTTTATTCGATGCACTAAAGTGTAGGGAAGAAGGGTTTTTTTTTGGTTCCCCATGTATTGAATGGGTACAACCCTAGTAATGTGTGGTAGAATACGACCTTTGGAGCACCACAAAGAGCAATTAATAATTTTTCAAGAAAATATTTATATATTGCAAACTTTTATCTTTTTTCTGCAACACTATCTACCTTAAGACTCAAAATCGTTCGTTGGTTTGAAATAATTTGCGAAGAAACTATTAGAATAACCTCGGGGCATGGTCTCTAATCTAGGAAGAAACTACTAGACTCATTACTCTAAAAATCCAAACTGAACATGGCCCTAATGTCTCTTACCCCCTCTCTCAATAACTTTACGTATGGGTTAAAAAGTCGGATTATCAAAACAAAGAGTCAAAGATTCTCCAATCTCCACATAAAATGAACAATAGAGTCATAGATTATCTCTCCCTCTCCTCTCTCCCTCTCATGAATTGCGGAGAACGAAAGAGGAGAATATTAGTACAAGATAGAAACGAGGAAATGCCTTTAATCAATGACTTGAGGTTAGAAACCAAGCTTCTTGGAAAATTAACCTAGTCAAAATCTAAGTCGGCAAAAGTTAAGATATTGGGTCTAATAAGCAATAAGTAACATTGAAGAAAAAAGCGTTTTCCAATTATGGGGACAAATTGACATATCCAAGACATTTTAAAAAAACAACTTGGTGAAGGCTTAAGAATTAGGAGTTTGCTCGTCTCCTAACATTTCAGGTTCGAAACCTTTTAGGTGCTAACAACTCATTTGAGACCCGTTTGTACAGAGCTTGAGGTTCTTGCAAGTGGGTGGCTGGATTGATTTTTCAAAATTAATCGAGGTGCATGTGTGAAAGTTGGTGGTCCGGATACGTGAATCGTAAAAATGGCGACATGTAAACAAACAAACAAAAGTTTTCAAGGTGCGCCATCGAGTGCATGGGGTATGGGGTACTCAATTTGGTCAAAGATCAATACTACTACAACGGATAACGCTAAAAAAGCAAAGCTGCTTTTCTTATCAATAGACCCGAGGGAGGAAAGCAACGTTAATTGCTCCTTCGAGGACTCTTCACAGTTCACATGACCATATCGTGAATAGTCAGTCGGTCTCCAATGCGTGCTTGTAATTATGGTCGCATTAACCGACTCGATGCCTTAGTGAGGGGAGCAAATATGGGTGTGACAAGACAATGCATTCCTCCGTTCCCACTGCCGAACGTAGAAAAATTGTGGCAAGGATCGAGGGTGACGTGCCACCGAGTGGAGTTTGTTCCGGTCTCACTTGGATTGATTGAAAACGTTCACTTTGTAGAGCTTGTTGAGTAGAACGAGTGAGCAAACAATTAGCTCGATCGAGTATCATGAAATTTTTGATTGAAATACCTTTTATCTTGAAAAGAATGGATCTGAAACACTAGATCAAACCCACTGAAATCCATTATTTTCAAGTTATATGTGTTTCGATCAGACACTTTATAATAGCTGAATCCCAGTCGGCAGAGTAGCACAGTGCTACATCTTCGAGGGGGCAGCACGTACCCCAGATCCGATAAAATGTCCTTTCTCTTTGAACGATACACATCTTATAGTACTTAAACCCTAAGTAACGTTCAAATTTTTTTTTTTTTTTAAAAAAAAGCCTTAAGTAATGGGAATGGAGTTGGTGGGGTTTGAAACCACCACATGGTAAAGGTAGCAACACAGAAGGAGCTAGGAGAGTACCATTACTCAAGTTCGTCTTGAATTTATTGCTTTTTGGTGAAATGAAAGTGCATTATGAGAGTCATCATACAAAAGATTGAAGATAAACACTAGGGATAGAATTAAAGATAACTGTGGACTCCTAGTCTCCGTTTAGTTTTTGACAAATGCTACAAGGTGCCCTTGCAGCACAAGTTTGAGGCATAAGTTTAGGATTATTTAATTGCTTTAATTATATTTTTTATACTCATTCCAAGACCTTCTAATAATGACATTGAAAATGTAAATTACTCCATTAAAAGAGGTCAACAATATTTTGATTGACAAAAATAACCAGGACTCTTCATATTCATCTTTCTTTTGATTGATAAAAACAAAAAGGAGGGAAAATGAAAAAAAATTTGCCACCATATCTTTTTCCGTTAGCAACAAATGGTCAATATATATAGCAGCCATCAAAACAGGAAAAAAAATAGCTCAACAGAGCCTACCAACCAATTGTTCTCAAAGTCCGTTAAAAAGAAAATCAAGTGTTCTCAAGCTCGTTACGTTCCTTTTCCTAAGGACATTACAAAAGTATGAACTTTTTTTTATGTTCATTTTTTCATTTTTTTTGAATTATTTGGAAAGAATTTTTATATTATTTTACTGGATAAAGAGTTATTTTTTTTCTTTTTTCACAAAAGAAGAAGAAAACCACTTCGAGTGACATAGGATTGAATTCTATATTTTGTGTGAAGTATTAGAAATTGTAGTTTCGGTCAATTTTTTTTTTGTTATCTCACCCGAGTTTTGTACGGTTATTATACAACTGTAAATTTTTTCCTTTCTTTTAGATGTTAAAAATTACAATTGTAATTTGTTATGCCGTCAAGCATTATTTTGTTTGGGAAACAAGTTCCGGGAACAACATGAGAAGAAAATAGTTGCCGTCAAGCATTTCCCTTATTTTTTAAAGTCTAAATATGAGATACGGCTTCTGAACTTTAGGCTCTGTTTGGAACTTAGGGAAAAGAAAGGAAAATAACAAAATTTTCCCTCCAATTGTTTGGTTGGAGAGAAAGTGAGGAGAAAATAATAATTTTCAATTTTGTGAATAGTGAATTTTCCTTCCTATTTTCCTCTCATTTTCCTCCCACTTCATTTTCTTTTCCTTTCCTTTCCTTTCTTCAAGTTCCAAACAGAGCCTAATTTTTATTTCCCAAATGCATGCGCAAAAAATGCCATCGTAGTGTACCTACGGCTTCATTGCCTAAAGGCAATCACATGGGTTCGTGACAAATGTTACCCTTGCACAACTATATCCAACCCAATGCCTCTTCATATTCTCCGGTTAAGCATTCATCTACCTAATTTTCAAACAAAAATGAGGGTATTATTGTCATTAAGAAAAAGTATGACAAACATTTATGAATAGCTTAGAAAATAGTGATGAAAAGTAATATTTTTGTAAGTACCCATAAACACATCTCATAAATTAGGTATATTAATTGTACTTAAAGCATTTAAAGAATCTAAACTTGTGTCCCAAACTTATGCCCCAAGGGCACTTATTAGCGGAACCATTAAATTTTCTAATCTTTACGGAGATTAATAAATTTCTTTTCCCTCTTCAAAAACAAAAAAACAAAAAAACCTATGCACTGCCCATCACAACGGTGCTTGGCCATCATATCGGCACATTTGTTGCCTTCCCCTACGTACGTCCAACCTGGCAAGAAGGAAGCTGCAATCAAAGGCCATGTTACGCAATGTGCCATGATCGATCGATGATGGTGTCGTTGATCATGTTAACGTACCACAGTTGTTCATGAGTCTGTTTCCATATATAGTGATTTGTGTCAAGTTTCTTCTTGAATAGCCAAGTGAAAGCCATCTCGCCTTGAATTTGAATGAAGATGATATATCCTAGATACCCATGATACACGTTAACGATAAGTAGTAATTGGAACTAAAGCCAATGTAGTGTGCCTGAGAAGTAGTTTTTTGCTGGTTCTTCTACGTACATTTTTTTTTCTTCTTTTGGATACCTCGGGGTGTTCGGAACAGTTTACCAATTCAAATAGCTAAAAAAAAAAGAGGCCAAATTTCGTATGGACTAATCCTACACGAGTTCATAACACCTATAAAGTTCCAAACTTAAAGACTTAGGAGGAAATAAACCTCCTTGACCATCAAGCAACCACCCTGATTTTTTGTTGGCTATATACTTGAGATGTACGTCTGTTATTTGTAATTAATGCCTCTTTACGTGGTGTGGGACCTACAGGCCCACATCATCTGACAGAGCATTACAAATAAACGTTGCATTGAAGATTTTGTTTTCCTCCTTCAGTGTCCACATAAATGCATGGCAAAGCCCCGAAACTATTTTTCTAATTTTCTTTAATACTAATGGAAATGCTGAGTAGTTCTTTCTTGGCACGTTTTGCGCGGGGTTCGTTGTTCGAAGGTACGTAATCGGATTGCTGTTCCTAAACATTGGTTATTAAAGGACTAAATACTTGGGTACGTTGCTGGTAAGGGAGTGATGGTAACATGATGTTATGAATAATAGAATGAGGCCAAAAATCACTGGCGTGCTACCTAATTGAAAGATAAATACTTTTCAAGTTTGAAAATGAACATTCAAATGACGTGGGGCAACTCTTTTAAAATTTGAATATATCAATGGTTGAGGACAAATTAAGGGAGGCCGAAGTGGTTGGGAACTTGCGTAGTGCTATAGGGACTTCTCATCAAATACAGGGAAACATTATCGGGGTTATCTAAATTCGGTCTTGCTATTATCAGTTCACTGGACTGACGATAAGCACACTAGAAGACAAAGAACATACGTATATTTTTTTTTTACTTTTTACACCCTATAATAAACATTCACACATCTATTATTGTCAGCCCATTGTGCTGATTTTAGAATTTCCCATAGGGAATGACTTCGGTGTCCCCGGTCATTTTGGGGACACCGTAACTTTTGGCATAACAAAACCATTATAAGCATAACCAAATTCATTACAAGCATAACCAAAACCATTATAAGCATAACCAAAACCATAACAAGGCATAACTTGGTTGGTTATGCCTTGGTTGATTTTTGGTTATGCCTTGATTGGTTTTTGGTTATGCCTTGGTTATGCCATGTTATGGTTCTATTATACTTGTAATGATTTTTGTTATGCTTGCAAGGGTTCTGTTATACCAAAAATTACGGTGTCCCCAAAATGACCGGGGACACCATAGCATCATCCTTTTCCATAAGATAAAAAGCTCCTCCAATGCTCCTTCGCTAGCTCCATCCTTAATCCCATGCTTAACCACCTTCACCACATGCATGAGTCGTTGAAATACTCTTCATATCCTATCTCTGTCAACCCAAAAAAATTGTTCGATACGTAAGTGTAAACTTCAAAATTATACTACATTTTTTAAAATTAATTTAAACTTGTTTCTACAAGTTATTACTAGTACATATGAATGAGTTCTTTTAAATAATTTATTAAAATAATGGAGTATTTTTTTTATAGAAAAAATATTACTTTTAAGTTGATTTTGTGGAGTAAACGATCTTTTTGCGACAGAAGCAGCTATCTTCCAATATTCAAAATATCGGAATATGTTTTTAAAAATACATTACTTTTAAATCCTAATTTTACCAAGTAAAACAAACTTTTGGCGACGGAGGTAGCTATCGTTTAGTATCCTTGTCAATGGGCTAGTGGGTCCTAAGTGATCAAGGATGGTGCAGAGATTTTGTCACAAGGTGTGTTTGGCGTTGGGGTCATTTGTACTTGTGTAAATTTGGGTGCATTCATTTATTCATTCACATGGATTGCACCATTGGTTGCAGATTGGCCGGCCAAACACGAAAGGCGCTCACTGCACCATCGGTGGTGACCATCACGGCATCACATGGTCCCCCATATACGCTCCTTCGCCTTAATTTTCTTCGGATCTTTTTTTTTTTTTTGAAACGGCAAAAGAAATTTTATACTAATTTTTAAAATTGTTATAAAGACTAAAGGAACAAGGATTTGATGGCATTATATCCCTAAATCTAAGAATAATCACGTGCTCAAGAATCCGAGACCCAATTCTTAGATTGTCCTTTGGAGCCTTTTAGGACTCGATTGGATGCCGTATGAGTTTTGGGTGTATTATTTAAAAACAAGTACGTTTCTCTCTCTACATATACATACATATTTTGTGTGTGTGTTTTTGTGGTGATGATGGTCTGTTCTTCTTCGCTCTCTCAGAGAGAGAGAGAGAGAGAGAGAGAGAAAGGAAGGGGGCGTGGGGCGGCTGAGGGAGAGGGATATGGAGGGGTGTTTTGGTCAAAAACTAGGTGTATACATCCGGATTAGCTATTGCTACCTAGGAGGGGTAGCAATAATTTATGGATGTTTTGTATTAGTGAAGCAGGGGATGAGTTAATGGGGCAAAAAATGGATGCCAAACGGTGCAAAACCAATCCCATCATTCTTTATCCGGATGTATTGTGTAATACACACCTCATGTACACCATCCAATCGAGCCCTTATGGTGTTGGTGTACCTACATTTAACTTGTTTATCTACGTGCAATGCACTTGTGCAAATTTACTGAAAAAAAGACATTGGGAAGTGTTGTAAGATTTTTGCCCTTTTAGACTTTTGTGGCCTTGGTTTTTGTCTTGTTTTTACATGGAACCGGACAATTTAGATGATTTTAATGCTGGCAAGTAAGTGGAGCTTTTTGACAACTAAAGCAGTTGCGGATGCAGGAATTTCACGATAACGGGACACCAGTTTCTACTAACCTTAAGCAAAAATATTATAATCAAGCACAGTAATATAAACCTAGACTTGATCATGTGCGATAAGGTTGATGATATGTGCATATGTTTTTCAAAAGTTCCTAAACATAAGCACGAAAATTAAAATAATTCTCACTACGTACTTGCGTATGTACGGTCACAATTGATCTTGCCGAATTTTCATATCTTGAAAGTGTTGCATGATTGTCTCGTTAACTTCCAAGTCCATCAAACGCATTCTCTATATGTATACTACCAAGATATCATTTAACTCTTGATCGGTACTCATCCTATTTTGCAATGAATTCAATGTTGAAAGTTCAATGAACCAAGTGCCCCATTGTGCATGCGTGCGATGGTGGGATGCTTTCTGAGTTTGTATTATTTTATTATTTTTTATGCTTTTCTAAAGGAAATTGACTTCTACACTTTCCTTTTTATTACATATACTCTTTTTTTGTTCGTATTCATGTGAATTTACCTTTTTACCCTTTCATAAGTTTATTTTTTTACACATTAAGGGGCCATAAAGTAAATTCACACCACATAAAGACAAAAAAAGGAGTGTATGTGGTAAAAAGGGGAGTGTAGAATTCAATTTTTTTTTCTAAAACGTAAAAAAAAAAAAATCGGAGTTGAGTGGAGGCATGTGATGTCATTTATTAATTTAGAAAAAAAGTCAATATTAATAGTAGTAGTTTTTTTCCCTCCGTGGGGTTGCCCGACTCCAATACCACCATTGTGTCAATGTGGCAATGGCATCGCCACCGTAAGAATTGATAAGACATTAAAGATTTTGAATTTAAGACTTTAGGAAGGAATTAACTTCTATGTTAATTAGCTTCAACATTCACACCATAAGTGGGGAATTTTCAACATTATGAACCATAATTACTTTTTGTCTTTCGATCTAAAATGAAAGTATCAGCAAATGCGCACACTGTAATATCGTAGTCATGTAGTTCTATACGAAAAAGATGTATACCTAGCATTGCACGTTTTTAAGCTTAAGTTGCTTTTTTGTTTTTTTAAAGCAAATCCGAGAGAATCACAAGTTTACGCTTTACCCTAAGTAGCACATGTGAGGTCTTTGATTCAAATCTAGGACTTACGACTCACTTTGCGCCAGACAAAAGAATAGAAGAAGTATCGGACTCTTTCAATATGGATGTATAATTAAATGAGTGGTTAAACTTTCCACAACTAGCTAAGAAGCTAAAATTCATTATCATAACCCCTATTTTCCAAAGTTTTCCTTTTAAAAAAAAAACCACCACTATAATGGAAATTTACACTATCGAGTGGCCATTTAGGTATCTTATTTAGCCCCGTACGTTTCCAAAAAACCAATCCTCTAAAGCGAAATAAGCACAAGAAAATGACTTCTCCACACACACATATATTTACCTAAATCGATAGGTTCGCTGCAGCATTATCAAAATAGAACGGACTCGAAATCCAATCCTAGCTATAAATTTGTTACCGTCCAAATTGGAATTGGGGGGGGGGGGGGGGGGGGGCATGCATGACTGATCATCATGAGTCAAGTCACGACTCCACGGTCTCCACCACGAACCCATGCCCCGTTGCCCACCCTCCCACACACGCTAGCTGTTGTTGCGATGTTTCTCGAAAACACTAAGGAAAGAGACAATGCATTTGATGCGAGAGTACAGAGATAGCCATTAACTCCATGTACTGTTTTTTTTGTACATATTGTGGGGGCTAGCTCATTTGCCTTTTTTAAGCATCAACTTTTCAAGGAAATTTCGTTTTCATGAAATTTCTTGGTGTGTACAAGAGACTTTATAATGGTCATTGAAGGCCAGCTTTCGGACCCGGCTATGATGCCCCTGTCCGATTTTTCCTGCCCCATTTTTCCTCAATCGTTAAAGTATAGATTGTAGTCATACATGTGGTAATTAAGTTTGAATACAAATTGTGATAAGTATGGCCATACATTCTAGTAAGTGTAGCCTACGGGAAAAAATCATAAAACCATCTTGTTTTTTGATTGGTTTTGATCTAATGGTTGAAATTTATCAATCTAAAGGTTCATATTTATGGGGCATCCATGCCTCGATACCACTATGGGGCAATCAGAGAAAAATTCTCAGCTTCCTTGATCAATTTAATTCATAACTTAGCAAAAATGCTAGGTACATATCCAAATTTACATCTATTCTTACATCTCCTTTTACAAGTGATGGTGAGAGTTTGAGACCCTCTCATAGTGTGGTGGGTCCTACCATCACTTGTGAAAGAGGCCATACTTACAAGTGAGTATAAACTTAGATGTGTCCCTAGCATTGCTCATACAATATTAATGGTCCTCAACCAACATTAATGTGTATGTTGGACACTACGATGCTAACTAGGCTTTAGTGGCTCATTGTAGAACCTTCGTTGTTAGGTTGTACTTGACATGAAGAAAGCATCAACACATCAATGAAACCAATGAACCTAGACTACGATGCTACCTAGGTTTTAGTGGCTCATTGTTGAATGTCGAACCTTCGTCGTTAGGTTGTACTTGACATGAAGAAAGCATCAACACGTCAATGAAACCAATGAACCTAGACTACAATGCGATGTAGGTTTTAGTGGCTCATTGTTGAACCTTCATTGTTAGGTTGTACTCGACATGAAGAAAGCATCAACACATGAAGTCATTGAACCCAGACAACGACTACTCAGCGCTCCAGTCCAGTCTCGGAACCTGTCTCAACTCTCAAAGTACAAATAGCCAAAATTCAAAGGTGTTTGTTGTTTAGCGTACCTAATATTCTCATTCTCAAAGTACAAACAGCCAAAATCAAGGCGTTTGTTATTTAGTGTACCTATAATACTTGTGGGCATTTCACTCACGTAATAGCAAGAACTAACGCCTAATGCCGTGAGTGCCAAACTTGATGGAATTGGGGATCTAGATATAATGGTATAAAAACCTCAGGGATGTCACTGAAATTGATCCAATCTGTTTTGAAAAGGAAGAAATTAATAACTTGGCCTAATTAAACGGAGTGATTGAACAGTCAAAATTAACATTTATAGTGTGGAAAAAACAAGAGGTTTTCAAAGGGTTGAGTTCCAACAAATTACTGATAAGAATGTGAGAAATCAATGGTTAAACAAAATAGGAGAGGAAAGATCCTTAATTAGACGTTCACAATTGAAAAGGAGAGAAATAGGAAGTTGAATCCTATTTTTCAGCCTTCCCACATGACTAAACTGACAAATCTTGATTCCCCTCTTGTCGAGTAATTATACAAGGTTTTCGGAGTACTATGTGGCGTTTACCTATGTGATATTTCGGGAGTGGGGGATGCTGCCAAGCATCTCGGGCCAAGTGGGTGCCGAACGGTCGATTCGGTCAGGCTCGGATCTTAACTGAGTAATGGACGATTCAGATCTGTTTGCGTTCAAATTCATTTCAAGCCCTCCATGCCGAGATGGACGGCTGGATGCCGCTCGGCACCCTGCTTGGCAGGTGGTGTTTAACAACATCCTCGGATCCGGTATTTCAACTATTTACATAGCGACAAATTATGCAATAGAGACACTATCTATCTCTTTTATTGGATAGATGAGAGATAAGGAGTGATTCTCGTTGTATAATGGTGATCTTTTATTTTGTTAGAGTACTGTATGATAATGTCACAGGATATTATTCAGGGAGTACACAATTTTTGGCCCTGTCTCTCACTCAAAGAATTGTACTCGTTCACCACCCCAGTTGGAATTGAATTCTCATTCAACAACTCCTCAGAAATCTCTGACCCGATAGTTTAGTCACAAAATCTGCATGTGTTTACGTCCTTTGCTTACCACCTCTCTCTCTCTCTCTCTCTCTCTCTCTCTCTCTCTACACTCTGTTTTCCTTTTCAGTTTTTCAGTTACTTTAATTCAATCAAAACAAAAAACAAAAACCAATTCCCAATTAATTAATTAATTCACCATCACTCCCCACGTATATATACACGCTCCCCCACCACCTTTGTCTTTTACCATTATAATGTTTCCTTGAAATCATACCAAACCCAAACCCAAACCCACGCAAGAGACACACACGATTCTCTATATAAATATATATAGAGAGAGAGAGAAAGCGGTTGTGCTAACCCTTCTTCTCGTTCAACAATTGTCAAGCCCATGTTTTCACCCAAACCCATTTCGATTCTCTTCTTGTTTTGGTGAGAAACGGTGAGAAAATCCTGTTAAGTTGTGACAATTGCATACGTGATGGCCATACAAGCGCAGTTGTGTTCGGATAATTTTGGGTTTTCTTTGGGAGGGCCAACGAATTGGATGGACAGCGGTTATGGATTCAATGAGTCGTGTTTCAATCTTCCGCAGAGACAGAATTTGTTGCAGAAAACACAAAATCCTTGTTTTCAAGACGGTGGGTTGATTTCCGATCACAAGAACGATCGAGATTTGGGTTTTTCTATGAGCGTATTGGCGCAGATTGAGATGCAGAGACTAGAGGTTGATCGGTTCATCTGTCTACAGGTTAGAAAACAGAGCATTCACAAATCCATTGAATGAGGTTTTTTTTTTTTTAGAAATTTTAATTGGGTTTATAGAATTTAATATATTGATTAATTTTTCTGGGTTTGGACGAAGAATGAGAGGTTTTCTAGTTTTTTTTACTCCTTTGTGTTTAGAAATATAGCGGAAACAGAGCATTTAGGAAATCCATATGATATATTTTCTCTGTCTCAATTTATTTGTCCCTTTTATACCGTCTTTTTTTATTGTTAGAACTTTTATACGCTATATCGATCTTGTTTAATAGATTTTAATTATAACTATAAAATGAAGTTTGCAAAATCACATTATTTATAAACTAAAATATATATTAGCAATTCAAAATAAGAAATATTTCTAAAAGGGACTAGAGAATTGAGATGGAGTTGAGAACAATTTGAAAAAATGTGATTTGGGTTTGTTGTTTCTAGTACTAATTTGGATAAGTTTCTAATTTGCGGTTCTATAATTTTGGTAACAGAATGAGAGATTGAAATTGGCTTTGCAAGAGCAGAGAAAACAGCAAATCTTGTTACTCCTGAGGAAATTCGAAGCAAAAGCAGAGTACTTACTGAAACAGAAAGACGAAGAGATTTCCAAAGCCATGAACAGAACAGGGGAGCTCGAACAGTTCTTGAGAACGATAGAGATCGAGAACCAGAATTGGCAGAGACTGGCCAACGAAAACGAAGCCTTGGTTTCAAGCCTCAACAATTCAATCGAACGGCTCAAAGAAAACCAGTGTTTCACCAATTGGGTTGAAGATGCAGAGTCCTGCTGCGATGAGGAAACAGGGGAAAACAGGGGAGGAGAAAATGGAGAACAGAACGCGAGGAAGATGCTGTGCAAATGCTGCAATTCTCGAAATTCGTGTGTTGTTTTTCTACCCTGTAGACATCTTTGTTCGTGCAGATCTTGCCAAGGTTTCTTGATTTCTTGCCCTGTTTGTGGGGTGGTGAAGAAGGCCAGCATAGAGGCTGTGATGTGATTTTCTTGGGAAATATTGTTATTTTTTTTTTCCGGGAAAAGAAGAGAAAATTGGTGGATTTGGTCGAAGTGAGGGTAAATGAACAGAAACCCAATTGGTCATTTCCTTTTTTTTCCCTTTTTTTTTTCCCACTGTTGTCCCTTTTTGGGGTGTCTGTGTTCAGATTGGATTTGTACTTTTAACCAACAACCCCCACTAATGAATTGAACAGATTTTACTGAAGAAAAGCATCTGTTTTCTTCCTCTTTTTGATGAGATTCAAATTCAGCATTATGGGTTTGATATGATTACTCGACCCAGATATTACCGTTCTTTTTTCTTGCCTTTTGGCAGTGGTAAATTTCGCAGTGTACAGAAGGTTAAGGAAAGCAGAGTCAGTGACTGGTTGAGGTATTCTTTGGCACAAGAAACAATATAGGCATCATGATATTCATTATTTTCTGGGACCCAAAGATGCTATCAAACGGTTAACTCGACCGATCATTTCGGTACGGGCGGTTCGGATCGAATCTGAGTGCAGATAAATTTGTCCAATTCATTATTTAGTTAAGATTTGAGCTGTCGATTGTCGAGACATCCGGCTGCTCATGCACAGTTCTACGAGGAGATGCTTGGCCATTCAATTTTCTGGGGAGTTCAAATTTTGCTGTAACTTCACACTGCAAAATAATGGCTCATTTGGGTCGGCATATGGCAAGGTCAATTCAAAATTTCAAATTTGGCAGTTTTTCTGATAATATTCGGGCACAAATATATCTGGAGTCGTTTGATGTGTTTTAGTTTCACATAAGTCGTTTGATTCACACTTTCTCTGTTCAATAACTAAAATGGAATTATTGACTCCCAGAAATTTTTTGCCGTGAATAAAGCTACAATACAAATTCAATACAGGTAATTCGATGTACATACGTTGCGCAAAATTTGATGCACATACGTTGCGCAAAATACATGTCGCATTCGCATTCTTTCTTTTCCCTTTCACAATACACATGGAGCACCTCCATCCATGGGCATTGTAAATTGTGTGCAAATTGCATTTTGTGTGTGTTTAGCACTCCTGATGCATTTGTGGCGTAAACTCGTTGCTAACATGTACCTAAGCTTGTAAATTCACTTTGACACGCCATCACCAAATTATGTGTCAAAATTTCAAGTCAGACCCGTATATAGAAAAGCCCTTATTTGTTAGATGTGGTCTGAAATTGAAAAAGCCACTCTTAATTTCTTATTGCCCAAAATGGTCATTTATCTTGCTATTTTCTCCCACAAATGGCGCCAAGAAGGATTGTTGTTTGTGGCACATCTTTAAATCCATCCACCAATTTCCAGATGCATTGCACTATTGTACCAATGGTGGAGGTTAATCGAAAAACGGATATAAAAGAAACTTCAAAAAAGAAAAAGAAAAAAGAACGATTGCACAAAAAAATATCATTTTTGACAAAGGAGGCGGATTCAACTGCATAGAGTCTCTGCAGTCCAATCACAACCATTCATCTTTGCATCCAACGGTTCAAACTTTAAAAAACCTTTCCAGGGAAAAGTTAACTTTTTCCGGAAAAGGTTTTTTTAGATCTCAACCGTTAAAAATACCATCCGACGGTTGTAAACACTCCAACCGCACTTTTGCAATCCAAATGCGGACCGCATACAAGCCTTATTCTTTGACAAAATATCACTATTCATTGTCAAAAGATAACGACGAGTCATTTTGACTTAACCATTGGAGTTGCTCTTATCCACCATTTAGGAAGATTTTAATCCACAACTGGCTTGTCTGGGCTTAAAACTGGACAGGTTCTGTATTGGGTTGGGTAGCTTGCTTGTTTTGATTTGAATCTAAACCTAAAACACTACCTGTTTTGGTTGGATAGCAGATGTATTTGGAGTGAAGAATGTCAACATCCCAAATAAGAATTTCGACGATGAAGTTGTATAGTTAAGCCGTAAGGTACATAGGTAGAAATTTAATTTACAGTAACATATATGACTAGTATTGGGAAAATGTCGGAATTCAGATCCTCTCATATAGCGATCTCTCATGTGATTTCTCGTAAAAAAAACTTGTCAAAGTCTCATTCGATGATTCAAGTCATTTATTTTTAGATTTCAATGTGTATTAGTATCTTTTATGCAAATTTTATGTCAATCAAATATCCATGCAAAAACCAAACATATATTCCTTTTTCTATCGTGACAAATATGATTCACGCATAATGACATTAACTTGATTTTTTCCCTATAAATTTGATGTACATATTTTGACCCATATAATAAACTACATGGATCATCAATGGAGACCTTAATTGGTTCCATACGCGTCATCTGATTGAAAACAGATCTAGAATCATCATATGAATAGAATTCAGATAGAAAATCGCCCCTACCCCCGGCCATTACCCTTGCTTCAAGTCAACTCTTCCACTAATATATTTTATTTAACTCAAATCATAATAAATTGAGTCCATAATCAATAATTAATCAATCACGTGAGAGAGAGACACACAATTTATACAAAATACTTGCATACAGACTCACCCACCCCTCCAATGTACGTGCAGTTGTGTACGCAAATTGGGTCTCATCCCCAGTCTGGTCTCGACTTTATTTGAAGCCTTATGGAATTGATTTTTCGCACTCCAGAAAATGCAATTAGTAATTTAAGGAATGCGAAAATTCCCAGTCCGGTCTCGACTTTATTTGAAGCCTTATGAAATTGATTTTTCGCACTCCAAAAAATGGAATTAGTAATTTAAGGAGTGCAAAAATCGTTGCCTGATTCTAAATCAGTATTTTCTCTAATTTGATAGGAATGCCTTTTTCAAGCAATAACAAGCATCTTATCTGCTTCTTGAAAGAAGAACGTTCTTTAATAAAAGGCATCCAGAGCCCCAATAGTTAGTTCAGTTGGTTCGTGGGCTTGTTCCTCTACACAATTGATCAAAGTTCGTTTTTTAGAGTCGGTTTAGAAGAGTGAAATTTTTAGTAAATTCTCTAGTCTCGACATGAATGACCTACCTTGACCGGAGAATTAGTTAATGTGCTTGTAAATTGGAAAAACAATCAAATGTATGTATGTATGTCAGGATAAGGACATCCTGATATTCCTAACCCACTTGAGTCACTTCCCAAACAAGGAAAATATTATTCTGACTGTGGTCTTTTCATAATACATCAAATTTACTGGGCTAATACTGCAAAAACAATCACAAAACTCGTAGAAAAACAAAGAAACAAGTGACCAACGATTCAAGAACTGCATCTGCCCGTCGGTGAGGCTTCCGGTTCCCGGCCCATCTCTCTCGTAGATATATACATGTATGTATGTATGTTTAAGATTTGCAATTTATAAATCGTGTAGAATTTTAACAGAATTGGTGCATTGTGTGCTGTAGATTTGTTCAAATGGCCAAGAAGTCGAGACCCAGGAAATTATCTGTGTACCTCTACATTCCAAACATCATTGGTGGGTTTTTATTCTCTCTCTTGTTCCTTTCCAATTAGGGCTTCAAAGAAATTACATAGGCAATTTGAATTGCATGTCACAGCCGCTGTGGAGAGCATTTCTTGATTCTTTCGTGTTATGCTTATGGCTGTGTTGTTCAATTAATTGGTAGATATGGTTATTTGGGTTTTCCGAAAAGTCAATGTAATTCAATGACCGCAGCTATTCTGCAATTATGTTGCTCACATATTGGCCCCGTTTGCTAGCACTTATAATCTAGCTTATTTGCTTAAAAAAAAAGCTAATGAATGGTGTTTGTTAACAATTATGAATAATCACTTATTTGACTATTCTAGCTTATTTGACCCAAAAAAGCTTGATTATTTTAACCTCCAATTTGAAGCATTTTTGCTTATTTCAAAGTTGTTAGAACATGAATGGACAAAAGAATCCTAAGGTAAATAAGTTATTCTTAGTCAAGCTTTAAGGACAATATAGACATTTCGAATATAAAAAGCTATTTGACAGCTTATTGAAGCAAACAGGTTATACTTTTTTTTTACTAACTTATAAAAAGCTATAACAAACACATTTATAACTTGTTTTAATTTATTTAAGCAAATAATCTAAAAAGCTATAATCCAAAAAGCTAACTTATATGTGCTAGGAGTTCAATATTCAGTACATAGGTGAGCTGCCATTTTCCTTTTATTGATGTTTCGTGTATGCAAGATTCATGTTGATTTAGTTCCAGTTGTGTATTGAATTATTTTATACCTCTTTGGTACTCGGGTTGTGGTTGTATTATTCAGTTCCTTGATTGCAAGCTTATATGGGTAATCAGTTTGCCACAAGGAAAATGTCATTCTATGATTGTTGCTATTTTGCAAGTATGTTGCTTACGTATTGTGGGGTGACTGTAGAAGTTCATTATTCTTTACAAGAGTGAGCTGCCATTTTCTTGTTATTAGTGTTTAGCGTATGGAACATTCATATGTTGAGTTTGTTCCATTTTGAAATCTTTATCGGTACACAGTATACGTAAGAGTTCACATGCCTTCTTTGCCTTTACAGATAATGGGTCAATATATTGTTTACATATGTAGATGTTGTGGGGCTAATGTATGTGTTCATTAGGGTTATATGGGTGTGCTGCCATTTTATAGCTACTATGTTAAGGCATAAGGGTGTGCAAGATTCTTGAGAATTCTTTTCTATTGTTGCTCACTTGTTTATTTTCTTCCATTTGTGTGTTTAATTCTCTTATGCCTCTATGACATCCAGGATACATAAGGGTTCTCATGAACTGCTTTGCCTTTTACATTTGCTCTTCAAACAAACAGCTTTTCTCAGTTCTCTACTTCATTAGGTGAGGTCCAAAGTTTTATAAGTTATTTTCATTGCTTTATGTGTTACTGTTTGTTTGTAATGAGTTTTGTTGCCTCTAGTTTTGTGAAGAGGTTAAGTGGTAACTGGTTTTGTCTGATATCAGCTTTGTCTGTGATGCCTTGGATGGTTGGTTTGCTCGCAAATTTAATCAAGGTATGAATTCATCTAGTTCTTGTATAATTAAGTTTCAGAAAAATCTTACTTAAGTGTCTACGGTTTATTCTCGCAACTAAAACAAAACAGTGTCATCTAGTGTCAATTAGATGGGATAAAATTACTGATAATGCAACTTGTCACCTCAGTTTTTCTTTATTTCATAGATTCATGTCTTGAAGTGGACCATTAATGGCTACATACTGCATATCTCAATGGAGCATTATAAGTTTATAACTATCGGTTGGCTGTATGATACTAAGCTGATTAACATTCATTCTTTTTCTACATTTAGTTTTCTCTGTACCTTCTTCCCCTTCTCTTCTTCATCTTAACACCTTCTTTTTCTGGTTTAGATGTCCCATCTGATCTCTTCCCCTGTGTGTATCTGTGCACCTAAAATCTATATTCAATTTACTCAATAGACAATTTTGGTATTCATTCATACATGGTAAGACTTATTCTACTTACCAACGACAAATGAAAAAATTCGTTGAACAAGACTTCTCCTTACACCTTGATAAATGGACACAATCTTAATGTTTTAGAGAGTTGCAAGTGTTGCTCAAAATGTCTCTGACTCGTACTCTACAACAATAAGGTTGTGTCAAATTGACGAACTTTTGCAATTCCAGATTGTATACACTGTCATACACATTGAAGGATGATTTGATTTATCTTTATGCCTTTTGTTTTTTCTCTCTTACTTCCAGTTTCAACCTTTGGAGCCGTTTTGGACATGGTGACTGATAGGTGATCTTCCCTCTTCTCTATTTCAAAAGCATAATGTTGATGATTATAATACTCCCTCTGTCCAAAGATGTAGTCCTTTCAGGAGTTTCAACTTTTTTTTTGTTCATGCATTTTATGCACTCAAAATTAAATATAAAGGTGTTGATTTTCAAACATTGCCCCTTTTTACCTATGTTTGGAGGAGGATTTAACCATTTGTAGGACAGGGTTATGGAAAGCTAAAATGTTTTAGGCCTGGACTTTTTAAAGTGGACATACACCTTTTTGGGACATTCCAAAGTGGAAGATAGGAAAACAAAATGGCACGGAGGGAGTAATAACAGCAACTGCCAATCTTTTTCTGTCATCTTCTGTAGTGTTTTTGTCCTAAGCAACCACAATTATTCCATTTCACAATGTTTTGTTTCTCAGGATTAGCACTGCTTGTCTACTGGTCATTCTCTCCCAAGTATATAGGTAGAAATTACTTTAACCTGCAACTTTTGCTGTCACCACACTTTAGTTTATTTCTTGTGTTTTTGAGGTTTCTATTGTTTGTTTTCCAGGCCTGGCTTAGTTTTCTTGTCATTACTGGCTTTGGATATTGGCAGCCATTGGTTCCAGATGTATAGGTATTCTAACATATTAATTTGTATTTCTCATGTTGCATTTATATCTGAAGAAGACTGAATAGATCTTGAGAATTGATGTTCACCTATGTTCTCTTCTGTTAGAATACAATGCTACTTTCCAGGGGATTTTTTTATGGCCATTAATGCCTTTCATTTGTTTTTTGCCACCACTTATTCTTTGCAGTACATTCTTGGCAGGCAAAGCTAGCCATAAAGATGTCAAAGACAGCACTAATTGGCTATTCAAGGCGTATTATGGAAATCGGATCTTTATGTGTTACTGTTGTGTTGCATGTGAGGTGAATGTCTCTCCAGGTTACCTCTGTTAAGACAGTTGTTTCACTTGGATTTGTGCTATTCATTTAAACTAAGTACTTTGGTCTGTAGCTACTTTACATAACTCTATTTCTTCTGGCGAAGAACCAGAATGAGAATCTGACCAAGGTTAGACTTCATTTGCTTGATGGTGTTACATTACACTTTCTGCCTGAATGTGTGACTTGTGAGGATTTTCTTACCCAGGTTATCGTTTATATACTTCCATTCAGGTTGTAGTGGAGGCTGCCAAACAGAATTCAGCTCTTGCTGTTCTACTTGTGTTACTTTTGGTTGGATGGGCAATCAAGCAAGCAGTAAATTTTATACAGGTAAGAAGTATGGCTGTCACTAAGTAAAGAAGAAAAACATTTCCTTTCCTACACATTTGAGGAAGACAATGGGGTTCGGCGTAGGGCAAGGATTATGGCCTGGCTCCCTCACCAGGTGTGATGGCTGCGTTCGAGTCTTCTGCCAGACTCATTCCCTTCCTCTTTAACCTCCCTACCAAATATTGAGAGAAGCTTATTTCTGGGTGGCGGTGAAGTTTAGCTATCCTAAGCCTACACTTAAATGGACAAAATATTACCTCCATTCGAACAGCTACTCAATGTGGAGCTCATTGTGAGTTTGACTTGAAAAGTAATAGTTGTGCATATGCTTCTGATTCTTGTTACTGACTGTCAAACCTCTTTGTCTAAAGTGTAATTCAGTTGATATGCATATTTTTTATGCTGAATTTTGGTGCATATGACTGATTTAGTAATTAGTTCTTTTACTCAATGTCTAAAGTTAAGGGTGATGCTTGCATTGATTTTGGATAACATTTCTCAGTTTAGGCTATGATAATGCTGAACTGTCTCACTTAGATTTCAGATGTTTGCTTTTCCATCTATAAATTGGCAGACAATAATGACAACAGTGACAATACCCTCCTGATGTAGATTATTGTTTACTCGCAGGCTATCTGCTACTCACAACATTATACTTTTTTCAGAGAGCTTTTACTAATCATTTGCTATTTTCTCTTTCATTTATCTACTTTTAGTTGGGGTCTGGGAGTCGAAAAATGGGGTGGGTGATTAAATCGTTTACAGCTGATTGTGGTCGCTAATGGATACCTTTTCACTTTCATTGGTCTGGTTGATGCGTGTTGTCATGATGATTCTAATACACTTTTTCTAGTAGACTTCACTTCAAGGGTTTGGTGGGGATTCTAGCCGTGCTTTTTCTAATTGGTGTTCGCATGTCATGCTTTTGGATTCTTTTGTTTTGGGTATTGTGATCCTGGAATTGCAGTGATCTGGACCATGTTGTACTGAAACTCGTTTTTATGGTCTCAGATGAAGACAGCGGCAGATCTATGCGTGGATTACGACATCAACAAAAAGCAAAAGGCATAAAACTTTAACTGAGAAATTTCCCCACACCATCATTGCTTCAAAAAACATGCAGACCTCCTTATCTTCGTGACCTCATTGAGTTATCCGTTGCTTAAGCAAAAACATCCTGGAAGCAGTGTAACCATTTACCATGGATCATGACTATTTGTTTGGACTTACTACAGATAGGAAAAGATTAACTCTCTATGGTTTTTGTATACTTGGAATTGTGGTTTTGGTTTTCTTTTTGTAGGCCTAGCCGCCTAGGTCATTTGTCCTTGGAAGGACTGGTGTACATTGTTCTGTAGTCAGAATGAAGATGGTTTCTCTCATCTGGTTTGTGTTGCATTTTTTTCGAAACCCTAGTTAAATTACTGCTGGATTGTTACTTAGTAGATATTGCAGCTTTTTGCAACTAACCATTTTAGTCTATTGGACGTTTCTTTCAGTTGAATCATAATCTAGTATCAAGGAATGCGTAGCGATTGTTAGGGCAATTAGTGAAAGAAACGGGTGAACAAACCATTGGTTCCAGAACCATCTGCCATTCTGGGTTGAACCACCAAAGAGAATGGTAAAAAAAGTGCAGACTCATAGAATCAACATTGGGCTCTCAATCTATCGATTCTTATTTCTTACCATGTCTAAACCTCACAAGTTTCTCCAAGTAAAGTTACATTAAGCCGCAAGCTCCAATCCTCCTAGTGGTGCCGCTTTGACAACTCCTTTTTAAGTTTTAACCTTGCGACCATACTTCTCTAAAACTCAAGAACTCTGATGTTCTGCCAATAGAGCCCTAAAATTCACATCTTTTGATCCTTGGTTAGCATCGTTTGTGGTTGAGAATCGAATGGTATCTAATCGTCTTTGACCCCCTAGGCTTACGAACCCCCAGCTTTCGGGCATACATCCTTGACAAAGGGTAGGATACCGTCCAGTCTTGGGTTCCAACTAGTCCAGTATAGTTTTGGATCATTTGTGGGCCCTCCCAAGCTCACAACAATGACCGGAACCGTTCAATTTTTAGCGCTCGTAGAGAACATTGATGACGCCAAAAATCACGTTGATTGGATATCGTTTGATATTATTTTGAAATGCATTAAGTTTGTAAGAAAAAAAGTGTGCTAACACTGGGTTGCAACCCATTTGGCACAATGCATTTCAAAATAATATCAAATGATATCAGATCGACGTGATTTTTGGCGTCGTCAATGTTCTCAATGAGCTCCTAAAAACAAATGGTTCCAATCATTGTTGTGGACCCAAGAAGAGGCCACAAATAATCCAAACTGGAGAGGAAAGATGGGAAGAAATTGGACGGGATACGACCATTAGGTTCAAGCTTTTTTCTCTTGCAGGGCACGTAGGTGAATTGCGAGCACAAACCAGATTTGAAAACCCAAATTTCCAATTGAGTCTGGACTGCAATGTTAAAACTCAAGTCACAAATAGTTACTCAGAATGCAGAAAGGTCCAAATTTTTGTAAAGTAACAACCATCTAAAAGAAAATAAATAAAGTAATCCCGATAAGATAAAATTTCTAAACCATGAACACTGCTGCTACTAAATATCCCTCAATTCTTTCCTAACTTTGCTCCAACCTTTTCGCTACGTTTCGAACCATCCCCTGTGGGTTAACGATACCTTATAAAAGGACTTAAATCAATAGAGGCTAAACCCGAAAAACTGGCTTATGATGATAGCAAGTCCAAGAGCAATGGCTATAATGGAGGAAGCCCATGTCAGCTTCTCAGTAATTCTAGGTACCCTTTCTTTCAATGCCTGACTACACGAGCCTATAAACACGGTATAGCTTCCCATCGCAACAACAGTCCCAACCAAGAACATACCTAGAAATGCTGCCCCCGCCAAGCGAGAAGGCAAAGCAAGTGCAGGCAGTACCATCATCAATGCGTCCGGTTGCAAACCATGCACAATACCTGTCGCAAAAGTCGCAAACCCTATTTTCTTCTTCTTCTTTTCGGTTTTGGGGTTATCAAGGGTTTCATAGACACTGACATCGCACTCGCCGTTTTCTAAGGCAACACAAGGGGCAGGGACCTCTGAAGCCTCCTTTATTCCCATAGCACCAATAACAAGTAGAGTCAATCCCACAACTCTTGTGCCCCAAGTTCTGATGACTTCGATATGGAGTCGATCTTTTAGTAGTAGAAAGAGTAAGCCAAAAATGACTTGGCCAGCGTCATGACCACAACCCCATAATGCTCCAACGGCAGCACTTTCGAGTCGAGTGCGTCCGATTGAAAGTGGGGCCAACGCGGCAAGGTGGTCAGGGCCCGATAGCGTGTGTAAGCAACCAGCAAAGAAACCAGTCCAAGCGCTACTGAGTAGTTCAGTGCGGATAAGTCTTTCCCCTGCTGCAACTGCAGTTGGAGCCCCCGTCTTGGTTGCGGTTTGGAAGGTGGCCAAAGCTGGTGACACAATGACTGGATGGATTAATATCATAATGAGAGCTGAGAGTAGTGCAACTGTTCCAGCAGCAACTGCCTGAAACATTTAAGGAAACAGAAAATACTTCACCAGAATATATCGAAAATTAATATCACTTTTAACAAACTGTGAGAACATATACAAGGGTATATAGATGTGCATGTGTATGCCTATGAAGTATGACCCTTCACATTAAAGAGCACCAATGACGAACAGCCAAAATGCCAAGTAGACTGTAGGATGAAAGTTTGTCAACAAAACCGAAAAAAGGAAGAAGACACAAGGAAAAGATTTAGTTGTCCACACTCTTCTTAGTAGCTTATCGATTTCGTAATACATGCACAATTTCAAGATCCTGGTTATGATCAAAGCCATCGGATATAAGAAAGATAATAATAACCACAATCATCAAGAATCACTGTATCTTTTCCAAGCTATGACACCTCCCTCCCCCAAAATGTGCTGCACCCATAGAGCAAACTAGTGCAAAGCTTGGCAGGAATCTTGGTGTCTGTACACTAGGTATGAACTTGCTAGTAGTTGGATAAGGCGCAGAAAACAAAGACAGCTCCACAACATTAAGGGAAATCAGAGATAGTATAGATGCAATTCGGGAAATAGTCCCTATTTTTGGCATCATTTAGCATGCTGTAAAGCCATAAGCCTATAAGCACCAGTAAAACTAACTAGCACACTTCTATCTATGTTCATTTTCTGGAAGAACCATCAGTGGTTCTGCCATGAAAGATACACCCAATTTTAGGTGCAATAATGACGACGCTAAGGGCTAGGTAAGCAAAGTACCGGCTTTTCACGTGCTGCAGACAATAGGTGTAATCAATAATTTATGTGAATTGAAGGACATCATACCACAAAAATAACAAAGAGGGAACCCCTCTCTTGATTGAAGCAATTCGCGTTTCGAATGTTATTTCAAGAACAAGACACTAGGATACTTAGAACCCAATTCCGTATCTATGTGCGTCTGAAAAAAGTTTCAACTATCTGAATCTAAAACTACAGGAAACAGATCGGCACCTTTGATACTGAATATTGCAAAATATAACTCAGACACGCATAAACCAATCAACTTATTCAATTTTCCCTATAAAGGCAAATAAAAGAGCATGGACTAAGGCTGTGGGAAGGGATACGATTTCCCAGGTTAGGCAGGAGCCGAGGTGCTTAAGATAGATTAGAGCTCAATGGCAGAAAAAAATCACGACATCAACCCCTAAGTAAACGCCTAACTGGCATTTTCTCAGTAAAATTAATACGGTAGTCATGCCAACCTAACTCCAAGTTATAATAAAAAGGAAAAAGTGGTATGCCCTTTTGACATTTCGAAGTCGCCTAAAAACCCTGCCTTAACATACAGCATTCAACAACAAAATACAGTAAGCCCTATTGAAACTAAACTTTAAATACAAACCAGCTCTACTGATACACATTTGATAATACATGCTCGGAAAAAATGACAGCTAAGGACATGAAGATATAAATCCACTCTAACAATCAAAATCAAAGGACCCCTTCTACTTCATTTTCCACCCCTTAAAATGAAACCATAAAAACTTGCAAATAAGAGTGCTTCCGTTGAACGAAACCATAACAACTTACAAACACTTAAAGGACGTATTGGCAATTAGCAATCATGTAGCTCCCATAAACCAAAGTCAACACACTTCCAATTGACCGTGTACAGGGAGAAGAGTTGGTTTTAGAGACCCAAAGCAAACACAGTCACAATAATCAGCAAGTAGAAGGAGAACATGGAATATAATGCTTACTACAGAATGACTAATTCACCAAATTGAAAGAGGAGCTCCTATGGTTTTATGATGGCAAAGATCTAGGTTGCTCCTTCCTGATATTGGTTCAAGTCATGGATCAAGACTTAGTTTTTTTGCCCCGTGCCCACTCCAATCAAACAAGCCATAAACCTATAATGCTCAAACATATATTCGGCACAATTACCAACAATGAATATCCACTCCTTGGATTAACAATTGATGCATAACTTGTCTACCCATAATCCAAAGTAAAATTTTCAGAATATACTGCACAAAAAAGCTCCACTATTTCTTGGCTTGCCCGTCGGTTATCACAAACCAAAAAAGAACATTAATAAATCAATCAACGACCCGCAAACTTTAGCATATGAAAACCAATGTTCTAAAAATCTCTAGGCCCTAGTCGGGGCGGAAAAGTGGCGCGTAGCACCTAGGCGGGGATCTGGGGATCCTAATGTAGGCATTGGACCGCCTAGCGCCTAGGTGGGGATCCTAATGTAGGCATTGTATCGCCTAGCGCCTAGGTGGGGACTAGTCAGCCTAGGCTGCCGAATTTTAGAATTTTAGAACACTGATGAAAACTATTGAATTGTACTAACAAATACTCAACGGAATAAATCACCCCAAAAAGACAGCACAAATCCTCAAAATTCCCAAAATCCAAGTAACCCACTAATCAGAACACACCACCAACAAAACGCTTATTAAAAAAAAAAAAAGAACAAAAACCACGTCCAATTGCATAAAAGTTCATACCTTTCGTGGCCCAAAAGACCTTTCCACGATTTTCTTAACCAAATGGCGTGTAGGCTTTGACCCATTTTGCAAATCCACTGACGGAAAAGACGAGGCAGACGAACATTTGGTGGCGTATTTATCGGGTACTCTATTAGGGATCGTTAAGAGGGACGAACGGCGAGATGGGTAATCGTGTTGGTGGAAAAGCGAGGTGAATCGCAGTGACTCGGCCGGAAGACGGAATCTTGCGGCGTCAATTCGGCCGAGTTGAGGGAGGTGATGAGCAGAGGGTTTTGGAGAGAATTTAGAGTAGATAAGCCTCTCCATTCTCTCTTTCTCCCCCTCTAGGATTTTCCGTGACCGAAGAGGTTTAAAGGTCTATTTGTCAAGGAGAAGAATGAAGAGAGAGAGAAGGGGGGTGGAAATCAGAATCGGGATAGAGCTACGTATATGCAATTAAAAACACTTTTTTCTTATTTTTATATGAGAGTACTACGTAGGAGGAGCAGTTTTTTTTTTATCCGCATGTAGGAGCAGTTGATGGGAGTATTTTGAAAGCACAAAGTCTATTGGTACATACAAAAAATCTGTATTAATGGGTACAAATCCTTTTTTAATCATATTCTTTTAATTCTTAAAAACTAAACTCTGACAGATTATCTTCTCCTAATAAAAATTAACTACCCACTTACAAATTAACTACCCACTTGCCGATCCAAAAATAAATAATATCTATCCACTTAATAAATTAACTACCCATTTCAACTTCCACTCCTAACATGTTTTCCATCCACTCCTCCTCTACTCCACTCTAGGATTTCCCCATAAAATTTGAAACAAAATAAATACTAACCAATTGATCAAAAACTTAAAATGCTCTAATTACACTTATTTATTTGAAATTGATTTTAGCACTCCAAAAATTGATGGAGGGACTCCAAAACGACATCATTTTGTGTTTCATCACAGTTCAATTTTGGAATCGCTTCATCAATTTTTAAAGTGTCAAAATCACAATCCATTTTCAAAATAAAAAATGTTAGAGACATATTGGTGTGGCAAAATCACAATCCATCAATTTTTAAAGTGTCAAAATCACAATTCATTTGCAAAGCTTAATTCCAAAATAAAGTTTGGATGTTTCGTAAACACTCTTATCAATACCGGATTAAGCTTATTTTTTGTAGGGACCATAAGCAAAGTATTTTAAACAAAATGAACGACTCCGATAATTTTTTGGAGACTCAAAATGGACCCAAAAAGAGGTTTGTACCCACTAGTACAGATTTTTTGTATGTACCAGTAGACTTTCTGTTCAGAGATTGATCTTTATTTTATGTTAGTTTAAAGATGATAAACAATATGTATTTTATTCTCAATTTCATGCAAATGATATTAATAAGTGAAAATAAAAAAAGATACTGTAATCCGATTTCATTATACTTTGGTGTTAGATTAGATGAAACGTAAGAAATTATGATAAAAATAAGTGACTATTTATCTCCACCCTATAAAAATAAGTGATTTTCTAATACTTCCGTTGTTTAGATCTTAGTTTTCTTTCTTTCTTTCTTTCTTTTTGCTTTTAAGTTTACCTTAAAACTTTTTTCACTTTCTTTTATCATTTTAATTTCTTTCGTTTGCCTTCAATCCCATTAGACTAAGATTTTACAAATTCGGATTCAAATCGGATATGAGCTATTTCGAATTCAGATCCTATTGAAATCGATCCATTAAGTGAGTGCTTAGTTGTTTATAGTTTGCTCACAATAGAAAAAAGTTGATTTTCTCTTTTGACTAGTTTGATGGAACTCGTGGCTTGACTCTGCCCACAACACTAGTACTCCTCGCTTTCACGTCTCCTTTTTTACAAGGCTTTGGGAGTGAAGAGTTGGTTTGGTCAATTCTTCATTAATAATGTTCATTATAGGGATTGCCCCTTATTCAGTTTTTAGTTAACAACAATCGGACCAAGGCCTTAAATCAAGTGCAATAAGTATTTGCAGTTTTAGTGTCTATCTCTCTGTTCGGAATTAATTAAGCTGCAGTGTTGAATAGGGATATCTTTATTTTTATTTTAAAGAAATGATGATGATGTTGTCAAAATAATAACGGTAGTCGTTTTGTACTCTTTTGTAGTTCCCAATAATCAAATACCTAGAGTTTCAAATGATCGTTAGATCGAGTCTTCTCGTGGAGATTATTCGGTCAATAAAGTGAAGGGGACGGAGATATTGAGACATAACATAATTGTGTATAATAACTAAATAAAAGTCAAGAATTGTGTTTTATTTATTGGTGGGGCTGAGAAAGTGGGAAAAAAAGAGAGAGGCCACTCAGTTTGGAATAAAAAGTAGGTATAGTTGGTGGCCTTGTCCATCTTTGGCCTTTCTCCCTACTACATGATCATATTCTATTTGGACGTTTCCAAAATAGGTGGTTAACTTATTAATACTAATAACATATGATAACCGATTCCACGTTTTAAAAACAAGGAGACCAAACAATAGATTACCAACAGCGAGAAACTACTTTGTGTTCTTGAGTTATCGTCACATGGTATCTTTTGTTCGCATCGAAGTTGGGTGCAAAACAAAATATGTGTACCCCATGCCAATGTGTAGTAGAAAATGAGCATGAGACATCACTGGGGGCATTAAATAATCTCTGTTGTGCCGCGGGCCCCCGAAGGACCCAACCGCAACCCGACGATTTTTGATGTTCATGATATTGAAAATAACCAAACCAAACCAAACATATGCGAAAATCATCGGAGAAACCAAACCAAACAAAGAAAACGAATAAGAGAGACCAAGATATACGTGGTTCGGCTTACAGCTGTAAACCTACTCCACGGGCAAGCGAATGAGAGATGATTCCCCTATATGACAAGGACGATGCTCTGAAGAGCTACAATGATGACGAACAAACAAAGCCCTCACAAAGAGACTCTCACCAACCCCAAAATACAAGTTCTTTCACCAAATAAAAAACCCGATTGGAATCTCTCACCAAATATAAATTCTCTCTCATCAAGTCTCACAAAAACCCTAGGATTTTTAAGAGACACGGACGGAACAGATTTCCACAGACGTGACCGAATGTCACACAGATACAGATGATTCTCATGAAACCCAACTGAAACAGATGATCTTCCAGATGGCCGAAGGCTTACAAAACCCACCATAGAAGGGGCAACCAGATGCAGATGAAGATCGAACAGACTCAAGAAGTCCAAACCCTTATGAGAGAGCAACGCTATATTTATAGCCATAGATTGCTTCCTAAAGCCAAAATCCTTGCCAGATTATATTTCCTTTGCCTATAGAGTTCAAAACCAAAAAGGAAACTCCAAAACCATTTTTTAGGAAGTCCAGAATATAACCAAAATCGGCTGAAACGCGTATGCTGGTCCCAACCAAGTGTGCGCTGGTCAGGACCAAAAAATCAGATCGCTCTAGAAAGCGCATACAAGCGCTGGTCCAAACCACCAAGGACTTGGTCCGGACCATAGAGGCCGAGAAGTCCAAAACGAGCCAAAAAACTACAAATCTCTACCTTGGCGAGATATCCATGTACCATACCAATAATGGCACACCAATTGAAATCCCACAATCTCTCCGGATGAACATTTTCAAAAGAAAAAGGTTTAAAATCACACACAATTTGCACACACATAATGTAAAAGTACTTGCGGACTTCATAAATACGGATCCAAATCCTCTATGAGGATCCTCTCAGAGGATCTCGATCACACAAATACTACACTATCAGCGTGTGTGGGCTCCATGAGTCCATCCATCTATATTAGCAGTGGTGGAACCATAATTTTCTCAAAGTGTCAAAGGGGTGCCAAATTTTACCCCATGCCAAGGTATAGTTGAAAATGAGCATGAGACACCACTAGGGGCGCCATTAAATAATCTCTCCCGATGAACATTTTAAAAAGAAAAAAAGTTTAAAATCACACACAATTTGCACACACAAAATAAAAAAAGACCTGCAGGCTTCATAAATACTGCATTGTCGGTGTGTATGTGGGCTCCATCCATCTATATTAGCAGTGGCAGAACCAGAATTTCTCACAGGAGTGCCAAATTTTAAAAGTTCAAGCATGAAACAAATAAAACGAAGGACTAAGAATTCAAAAATACATGTAAATAATTTTGCTTCAACCTTCACAAAAAGTGGATCATGTTTTTGTTATTTTGGCACCTCCTACACTGATTCCCATAAGGCCCATCTAAAGCTTTAATTTAGAAGTGAACCATACTATTGGGCTTTGATTTTGGGTCTAACCAATAAGTTAAAGTTGGTTTTTTTTTTCTTTCTTACCTTTATAACTTTGGATTTTCTATTATGTAAATTTTGTACCTTGAAATGGAAATTATCTGAAATTCAGCTTAAACGCAACAATAGACGACTTCCGTGACTTGAAAGAACGTCCAGTTTCATTTTGCTAAGTAGTTGGGTTGTATACATTAAAAAGTTTTGTTTCGTCTTCTATTTTATTCATAGATCCAAATAACAAATCCCCTCGAAAGTAAAAAGATACAACTAGATATAAGCTAAAAGGTACACATTTTTTCAATTATTCATTGCTTAGTGGACTGTATTAAGCAGAACCCGTTCATAAAAGCAAATGGGGGATCCCGTTGTGCACAATCCGGGCCATCTGTTTGGCCATCTGATGGCCCAGATTGTGCACAGTAGGCCCCCGGTTCAGTACGTGACCGAAATGCCCCTAATCTTCCAAATCCAATGGATCTCACTTTGCAGGCTGAAGGGGTTATTTCTGTAGTTCCAAGAAAAATGATAGGGTCCCCTTACGTGTCGTTCAGCCGTGCAGCCATATCCATTTTATCCCCAATGCCAAAATCGAGAGGTCCAAACTTCAAAACCCCCTCACCACCAGAATTCCAATCTTCCATCCCGATCCACCATAATAACCTGCATCTCCCAGAGTCCCCACAGAATCAACGGCCTATAACCGATCCAATCTTTTGCGATGAAACAAATCAAGTGGCAAACTTAAACTTAACTTTTTCGGGTCTTTTTCGCATTAGCTGTTTTCCCATAATTTATCCATAATATATTTTTCGTTTCGATTGATGAGGGCAGGAGGAATCGAAAATGTATAAAAATGTAGACAAAAAAGTTAGTATAAGATGGCGAAAATGTATAAAAATGTAGACAAAAAAGTTAGTATAAGAAGGCGAAAAGACTCGAAAGAAAGTCGTTTTATATGAACTTTTTTTTAACTTTATTTAACTTTATTTATATACTCCCTCTGTTCCGTATTGAGAGTTCACCATAAAAAATTGAGTTATTTTTCAAATCAAAAAATCAACTATTTTCGTGTATAATTTTTTGAATTTTTTCTCACCAAATTAAAGTATTAATGAGATTTTTAATACGATGCGAAAAAATTTGAAAAATAATGCACTGAAAGAGTTGATTTTTTGATTTGAAAAATGGTAAGAGAGAGAAAGTGGAACTCTTAATATAAAATGGAGGGAGTATTTTTCTGATTCTTCTACGTAGTAATTGAGATGGAAAAATGAGGTAAAAATTTGACCAAATCTAAATAAAATTACGCGAAAACCAAAAAAATAGTGTAAAAAAAATCCGGGAAAAAGTTTGTCAAAACTCACCCTTAATACCGTAGTCCGTGTCACACCATAACCGGCCAGATTGAACAGAAACAGAGCAACTGAAATTCATACACTCTGTTTCTTTTGCTACTACTACTTTGTAGAGAGAGAGAGAGAGATGGCGAAGCCATTGTCGATCGAGGTGTATAACCCAAATGGGAAATACAGAGTTATCAGCACAAAATCGATGCCTGGTACCAGGTGGATCAATCTCTTAATCGAACAAGATTGTCGCGTCGAAGTAAATCTTCTTCCATTTCGATTACTCTGTTTCCTTTTCTTTGCGTTCTTAACGTAACGAATCCGGCCGTGGGTACCGACGGGTTGGTATCGATAGCCACAGGGACCATACAGATAATTTGAGACGTTGATTTTGCTCAAAATAATTTTGTTAATATGCTTTGTAAGAATTCAATTCATTCGGATATCGACAGTTCATTTAATTTTTTGTTTAGAATTCGCAATCCAGAATTTTGAAGAAAACCACAACTTGAAGCTATTGATTAAGCTCTTTTCGATATCTGAATGAATCGAATTATTACAAAGCACATTAAAAGTGGTCAGTACCTGATGCTTACCAACCCATCAGTACCCATAGCATTTTGGTAAGTAATTTTCATTAAATTTTGTACATTTTGATGTTCAGATATGCACACAGAAGAAAACCATATTGTCGGTTGAAGATATCATTGCTCTGATTGGCAATAAGTGCGATGGAGTGATCGGACAAGTATTTATATTTCGAATCTTGAGATGGGTTTTGTTTGTGTTTATTGGGTTGGTTTAGTATATTTAAACTTTTTGTTGGGTTTTCCAGTTGACAGAGGATTGGGGAGAAACACTGTTCTCTGCATTGAGCAGAGCAGGAGGCAAGGCTTTCAGTAACATGGCTGTTGGGTACAACAATGTCGATGTCAACGCGGCCACTAAGTACGGTGTCGCTGTTGGCAACACACCTGTATGTTTGTTTCTCTTTGATGTGTGTTTTGTGTTTTGGTCATGAATGCAGACGACATGCTTGATGAAATGTTTGTGAGACGGAACTATGCTGCATAGAGTAGTTAGCCATTGTGTTGTACCATTCTAACTCCACAAGTGCATACCCTTTTGTCATTTTGTCATGAATCCAAACTTAAATTGCATTCAGCATCCCTTCCACTTGAGTCACCACAAACACGAATGCTTTAGAATGCACACGAGATTATGCATAAATATGGCAATGTACTTGCATAAAATTTGAATCGGTCCAAAGAAGTAATAAGTAATATATTGACATCGATGCATTGATTGTGAGGTTAGGGAGTTCTCACGGAGACTACAGCAGAGTTAGCCGCTTCGCTTTCTTTAGCAGCAGCTAGAAGAATTGTCGAAGCTGATGAGTTCATGAGGGCAGGCTTATATGATGGGTGGCTTCCACATTTGTATGACAACTTGAATTTCCATTGTCTTAGCTTTATTACTTTTGCTTGACTTATGATAGTTATGTTAATGTGGATTTCACCATGCTCTTCGTAAGTGTGATTATGAAATTTGTCTTCTATTACTAAATAGATTTGTGGGGAACTTGCTAAAAGGACAGACTGTTGGTGTCATTGGAGCTGGTCGAATTGGATCTGCTTATGCTAGAATGATGGTAATTTCATACTGCCAACTATCCAATCTGGTGTATTGACCAGTTTCAACTTGCCCACAATTTGCGGGTATTTGAAAAACTGGTTTCGATTATTTGTTTACGAACTTATTTTTAAGTTAGTAATTAAACAAACTGAGAGGTGCATAAACCAAAGTTCACCCCAACTAAAAATATATGTGAGCTGTTGCAAAGGAGATCTAGGGTGCAGAAAGACTTGTCCCATGTCTATTGTATTATCCCAAATTGTAAAACCATGCTTACAAAATAGACAAGCACCTTAATACTTTTACATAATTTCACTTTCTACCATGATATAACATTTCATGAGGTAGTCAGGAAAGGTACTGCCAAAGTAGAAGTGTCAGATTTTAGACGTGTTTTGTTAGAGTTGAGTTTTGTTCACTCTCCACTTAAGAGGGTGAACAGTACTCTCCTTTTTATTGGTTGAAATGATGTGAGTCCCACCACAAAGTGATGTCATGCTTACCAAAAAGTGTATTGCATGGTAAGCATGACATCACTTTGTGGTGGGATCCACACCCTTTCAACCAATAAGAGAGAGGGTAATGTTCACCCTCTTTTAAGGAGGGTGAACAAAATTGCACTCGTTTTGTCATGACTCGTGAGATGATCCGGAAGCCATTTGCTTCGTTCAATGTATTTCAGTGTGTGCATTTGTTGTGCTAAGAACTTCTGTTGTGCTATTGTAACAGGTCGAAGGATTCAAAATGAACTTAATTTACTACGATCTGTATCAATCCACACGCCTTGAAAAGTTTATCACAGGCATGTCTGGATGACCTCTTGAAGTTAACCACTTGTAAGTCTATGTTGATACTGATTCATTGCCCTTTTGCAGCTTACGGTCAGTTCCTAAAAGCCAATGGTGAACAACCTGTTACTTGGAAAAGAGCCTCGAGCATGGAAGAGGTTCTCCGAGAGGCCGATGTGGTAAGAATCTTGCCTAGAATTTATTGTCAATATTTTTAAATCTTAAGGAAAACTTCTTTTGTTTCTTTTTGAATTAATGGCTATTGATGCTTCATTCTAGATAAGTCTTCATCCAATCTTGGACAAAACAACTTATCATCTAGTAAATAAAGAAAGCCTCTCAAAGATGAAAAAGGTATACCTTGATTGAACTTTTTCTAGTTATTGATGATTTGATTGAGAAGATAGTACGAGTACGTGATTTACATCCCAGTAAAAGGATGGAATTTTCATCCGTAGGAAGCAATTCTTATAAACTGCAGTCGCGGGCCTGTGGTTGATGAAGTAGCTCTTGTGGAGCATTTGAAAGAGAATCCTATGTTTCGAGTTGGTCTCGACGTCTTTGAGGTAAAGAAACCTTGTCATTTGGTTTGAGTGTATCTTATTTTTATAAAGCTTCAAGTTAGTAAATTCTCATCCATTGCTATTCTGAACTAGGATGAACCATACATGAAACCTGGACTTGCAGACATGAAAAATGCCATCGTGGTACCTCACATTGCTTCTGCTTCCAAGGTAATATTGATCAGTTTATCCCTAGATTAGGCTCAAACATTAGTAAAAATATTTTCCCACAAATGATACCCAATCGATTTGTCCATTTACGAAACCAAGCTAATCCTTGCATTGCTATTTGGTCATCAATGTACATACAATAGCTGGCTCGGTACAATATAGAAGGATGATATCGGCCCCACATGAATTTGTGGTGGAAAAAGGACACTGTTTTTCATGTTGGGACACCACTGGCGGTGCCCTAGGAGCACCCAATAGTTTTTCCCTTTAATAGGCTCTTCCCAATGATGATGGACGACTGAAGATAACCTAACTAAACTATGTAATGGTTAAATACTAAAATAACATCTAAAGCTACTTGGGAACATCCTTGTATAAATAACACCACCATAGATAAATAACCTCGATAGATAAATAACCTCCCTTGTCAAGTACGAAAACCTAACTTCTTCCCTATCAATTTCAAATGATTTTATGCAGTGGACTCGTGAAGGAATGGCAACGCTGGCTGCTTTGAATGTCCTGGTATGAAATCTACGGTTGAGAAACTTATTTGTTGGAAAGTGAAGCCTCTGTTTAAGCTTGGTTTTGTCTATTTTACCCTTCTGGTTTAACTTGTGTTCTAATGATGTTGCAAATTCAAAGGACCTAGTGACCATCTTTACTGTGACAACTACAGGGAAAAATCAAAGGATACCCAGTTTGGTCCGATCCAAATCGCGTAGAGCCATTCTTAAATGAGAACGCTCCTCCTCCAGCTGCTAGCCCAAGCATTGTCAACTCAAAAGCCTTAGGTAATACTATCACTCTATAATTCTGCCAGTTTTGCCAATATTTGTATGAGTTCACTTGCGCCTGAGTTCCATTTGCATTACAGGTTTACCGGTGTCAAAACTGTAAGCAGGGATGTGCAATGGTTAGTTGACCTTTGGTGATATATGGCTATCTTCTGGAAAGGATGGTGATGTATAGACTCTGTTGAGTCTTCATTTCTGGAAACAGAAAAATAGTCTGTGTATTCAAGGAATGTTGTGACTTTGTATATTTGCTGCACCTTCTTAGTTCTTATTCAAAACTGCTTTTTGATCATGTCAAAGTAAAGCTATAAAATGGATGTTTTATTGTGTACTAAAAGTAGGTAAGAAATTTGCTCGACTTTCAATTTACATATTCTTGTGAAGAAAAAAAGTGTTACAGTAGAAGATAAAATAATTTAGGAAAATGCTAAAATGCAGCCCATCAAGTTGTTTTAATATTGAAAAAGTGCGTTAAAATTTGTGAAAAATGCGTAGATGTGTGTGAAAGTATGTTGAAAAGTATAAAAAAAATGTAGCGGAGTGTAATTTTTTTCATTTTCTTTAACTTAGAGACTCTCAATAGAAGGATCCAAATGTTTAATATTCTTATCATACACGACAGATCAAAAGAAGTGAGATATTTTGTAGAAGGCATTGTGAGGGAATTTTATGCTTTTGCATTCACATTCCACATTCTTCTACCACTGAACTCCGAAACACCCCTAGTATTTTCTTTACTATCTTTCAATCGTCAATATTTATTCTATTTTTCTTTCCCCGCCTTTAATCCTGCCCTAGCTAAACGTGCACAACATATATGAGCCTATAAATACAACACGTACCCTTCACCCACAGCATCTTGGTATCTCGTGGTATTCCACATCCTTACTCACCTTATTTGGTTTGGCGAATCAATTAACAAGTCCGTAGGGCTACTTAAATTCCAACTGTGCAAGTCTCTGTATGGTTTGACCAACAGCCATCCATTTTTTACAAGAAAATAGGTGTAGTGCTCTCTAGGTTTGAGAAGGGACATATTCGCCTCGCAGGGAGTATCCAATTCACCCGAGAGAAGTCGACAATGTTCTTGTTCCTCCTCCGCGAAGGTGGTGGAAGAAGATGACTCATAACGAAATTGCCTCAGTAATTGGAGTTACCATCTTGGAGATAGTAAAGTTGGAGTTAGCAACGGCGAGCCATGTTGTAGAGAGAAGACCTGACCAAACCAAGCATATCATATGTTCAATTGGTTAGTTCCTCATTGAAGTTATTATCTTTGGGATCCTCATCGGCGAATTCACATTCCTACGCTAGATCCAAAAGGCCAATATGCATTGTGCGAAAGAGAGAGAGAGTATTTACACTAAGTGTCTAAATGATTTCATATAGGACATTCGTCACCCAATTTTCCTTCTCTCTTTCGTACAAAACATATTGGCCTTTGGCATCTAGCGTAGAAACGTGAATGTGCTAATGAGGGTCCCAAAGAGAACGGCTTTAATGAGAAACTGACCGGTTGAATATATGATATGCTTGGTTTCATCGCCGCTTCTCTCTACGGCATGCTCGCCCTTGCCACCCCATTCTTCACTATCATCAAGATGGTAACTCCAATTGCGAACGCGATCTCCTTACCAGTCATCTCTTGCCACCTCCTTCACAGAGGAAGAACGAGAACATTGTCCATTTGTCTCGGGTGTATTGGATACTCCCTGAGATGAGAATATGTACTTTCTCAAACCTACCGAGCACTACTACTACTTTCCAAGGAAAAAAATGGATGGCTAGTGTTGGTCATAGTATGCGGAGACCCAGCCAGTAGGAATTTAATCAACCCTATGGACTTGTTAATTGATTCGCCAAAAATCAGATAAGGCGAGCAAGGATATGGAACACCACGAGATATAGAAGCTCCTCCAGGATGCCATGGGAGAAGGGTAGGTGATGCATTTATAGGCTCATATATCTTGTGCACGTCTAGGGTGGGAATATTATAGGCATGATAAGAAAAAAAAATATGGACCATTGGATGATAACTGGTCTTATAAGCAGCAAAGGCTATTGTTTTTTGCCCCTCTTAGGGGTGTTTGGGAGCGACTTATTTTTTTTAAACTTATTATGATATCACTAGTGTTTTGGGGGACGTGCGTTGCATATAACTGTGTGTGGTCATTTTTTTTATTATGTTTCGGTTATTGTTGTGATGGTTATTTTCGTATGTATGGTAACATAATAATCAAAATGAATGAACAATGAAAGCAAATATTGTGAGAAGAAGCTCTACCCCTGTTCCTAAACATGAAGAACCAAGTGGGTCCAAGATGATTTGAAGGAAAAAAAAGTACGTCCAAGATTAAAGCATGAAGAACCAAGGCTTTGTTTCCGAATCATGTTCGTTTGGGGGCTTTAAAGTCTATGCACACGGTCTCTAATACATTTTCTCTATCTATATCTCTCCACTCAAACCTCCTTCAAAACCCAAAACGAACTTCCTAATTGGACTTCCATTTATGTTCCTAAACCAACTCAAGACTTGGGCATTTTAAACTGCACTTCTACTGGTACATGAAGATAAATCAATAGAACAAAATCGAAACTGAGACCATTCCACTGGCAATGTTTACGAAAACACAGAAGGCATAGCTTGTGTACAAGGAATCAATAATTTGCTAGTAAATAGTAGGCATACCTCACTTTCCAAAGACGCAAAATTTGCTTCAGGAAACTGACATTTGAAACATCCCATGTCGACGGTGTTGATGAAAATCGCCAACGCTTCCTTTTCGTTACTCCATTTCGTTCTATGCACTTCACAGATACAAATATAAAGATGAACATTTGACTTCAAGAATATAATAGCCAAAACTACCACCAGTATTTATACCACAGGGACTTTAATTTGTTTATGCATATGGAATTGCAAAATATTGCCGCATACGTTGTCTCCCATTTCAGCAAAAAGACACATTTAAGTCGCATTTAGTTCACGTACAAAACACGGAAATGGGAAGGATTCTTCCACCGATCCAAATTTCATCTCCAAATAGACTTGGAGGCTGGAGCAACCTCCAACAAACTACGCAACAATATTGCTCAAGCAAATCAAGATAATCATCAATAAGTCAAAGCTCGAGAATGATGATATATTCAGATAGCAAGTTCTAAAAGATCATGCATATGCCATTCAAAGAAAATAAAATATCATGCATCGCCACAATTAAACTAACCATGTCAACCGTGAATGCGAAGCAAGTAAGCAACTGAAATAAAGTAAAGGCAGAGAAAACCCCAATGCAAAACAAAATGGAGCAATATACCTCCCAGCAGATACATATCCATCAGCATAATCAGTAGGGAACGGGAGATCTTCGCATCACCCTCAATAATTTTGCACTCCGTCAACGGCTCCTTCTCTGCCAACTTATATCAACCACTACCAGATTCCGATCACCTCAATCAGCCGGCTCAAGTGCCTCATCTCTCATTACCTCAGTCCAATGCCATGCTGCTTTTCTCTCCCATCCTGCCATGCACCGCTTCCAGATTCAGTTGCAGGTATCTAAGGGATTATGATGTGATCATAAACAATGGACAGAAACCCACTGCATTCGAACTCATGGCAGGAGTACCTCTCTCTTTGTAAAGCCATCTCATAGAAACCCTAACAAAAATAGGAGTGAACCAATAAAAAAACTGAGAAAACAATGGAAAATTCTCCATTATCGAATTAAAAGCAGTAAAAAAACCACAGTCGGCCGCTGATTAATGCTGTGATTCTTGCGGATGGACAATTTTGAGTACCTTCCATGAAATAGGCCTATTGATTCCATGACATCCACCGCTGGCGCCATGGCTCCACTAATTGGTTAGGATTCTTCAAACAATATACGTTCTTTTGAGTTCAAATAGAAATTTTGAAGCAGAAAGTGCAATCCTAGTTATTTCATTTCCCAGCGAGCGTTCTTCAGCAACCGAGCGAATCATATGAGGGGAAACATTCGCATGCCTCAGCACTTAAAATACCTATTTGATCTAGAACTGATGTAGCAGAACTTACCAAAATCACACTAATCTGTACAGAAAGCTCCCAAATTGGGCATATATGAGTCAACACAGCAGCAAGCTGCGATTTATTTAATAATCAACAAATAAGATTCAAAGCATATGGATTTATTTAAGTCCATATGGACGTGTGTTTGTGGGTATTATAGAGATTCAAATTGGTTTACAGAAAGAGGGAAACAAAGGGCAGAATGAGAGAGAGAGATAGTAGAAATGTCTCTTCCATCGAAGCAGAGAACACAATATACGTCAAATCAATCACAAAGAACAGATGATTCTGAAACTGGTTACCGAAATGATCAACAAACAAGAAAATGTTTCTTCTGTATGAAGTTTTCAAATACAAGTAGAAATATTTTAATCAGTTCCCACGACTCCCTCCAGAAAACCTCGAGAATCAAGAGCAGACCTCATAGCCGGTTATCAATGGCTCATATATATCGTTGGAGACAATCATCCATTGTTTGAAATCCAGATGAAAACATGTTTCACAGGAATGAATGAGGCACCTAAAATCAAAGCATACCAAAACATTGTTTGAACCAAGAAAAGTAACTAAAAATCCTGATGTGAAAGGAACAGACTGACTTCTTAATGGAGGCCACTTTCATGAGGCATCCTGAACAGGGAGCAATGCATGTGTAAGAAACTGCATCAACTTTATTCCATTTCCACATGATGTAAGCTTCAATGTCCGAAGGTATTGGCTTTGGGCCTTCAATGCTTGCATCAAAGCCGTTCATATAATTACCACTGGGAAGAAAATGCACAATGATATCTCGGACAAAAGACACAACAGAAATATAGCATACTATAAACTGGAACACTTGTTTAATTGTACTCTTCGCATCCAAAAGGGCAACATATGTGTATCAAAATACGAATAAGTGGAAGGAATTTAATGAAAGAGAATTAGACGTACTTACATCCATTTCATCCAGTATAACATCTTCCTGACCTCCACTTGCTGCACGTGTCGATGACGATGGATAGTGCAGAAGGAACGTATTTTCCATCAACTAAATATTGCAAAAGTTCTAATATTTAAGGCTCTTGTGATTCTACTAACTGGATGTCGATGGTTCCATACTTCCATTATAACACGTTTATTTCATTAAATCAGGTGGCAACTTTCAAGAATAGAAGAGTGCTAGACTCAACGCTCTCGGATGCTTGGGCTGCATTGAAAGTGCTCAGCCGAAGAATTGGTTTCATGTTTTGCCTCATAATTTTGGTGAAGTGGATGCTGATATTCTAGAATACAGCGACAATGAACATTTTTATGTTCATAATAACCGTCGTCGGCATTTTTGGGGTGTTTGTCCACAAAAATGCTAACGACGGTAATAATGAACATAAAAAGGTTCTTCGTCGCGGTATTCTGGAATATCAGAATCCAGTTCACAAGGCACTAAGCCCTCTCAACGCAGCCCGAGCATCGAAGAGTGCTCTTCTATTCTTGAAAGTTGCCACTTAATTTAACGAAGTAAACATGTTATAATGGACTAATGGAGCCATCGACATCCAGTGAGTAGAATCACAAGAGCCTTAAATATTAAAACTTTTGTAATATTTAGTTGATGGAAAATACGTTTCTTTTCGTAAGAGAGTTCTAGAATCATTCAAATTAACCATATACAGTAACAAATTTGATGTGCCTGCTCCACTAACAGGAACTTTTGCCCACACTTTTTACACTTGGCCGTTTTTTTCCCATCATCACTAGTAGGCAAAGTATCAAATTCATACCACGCAATAGGAGTGGGCCTCTTAGTATGTTTTACAGTATACGAAGAGCCTTGCTTGATGTTCTCATCAAACTGGTCTTCAATTTTAAGTATCCTAATACAAAAACACAAATTTAAACTCGAGAAGAAAGCTCAAATTGCATCAACACTCCATACCCAAAAACCACCAAGAAAAAAAATCTATATCAAGTTGTTTGTTACATAAAGAAATCCACTTGAAATCATTGACTAGTGTGGATATGACAAGAAATCAAGGATGAATAATTGGTAACCAATGCAGCATTTGGAGAATATATACCAAGCGAAATTAACAACAGAAATTATGCTATGGAGGTCTACCTAAGCAGACCTAAACATGGTGTTGGTTAGGTCAAATGAAATTCTTGGCTTCACACCTAATGGCCTACCCATTTATCCTTTGTTCAATTTAGTTCCCTTGTTAGGTCAGAATCTTAAAGAATGATGGCCTCCAGGAGAAACACATGCGAATCACACACGTAACCGCCGTTAAAGGATTTCATCAAACATGTATTAGGCACCAGAAACTTGTACTGGTACACATAACCTATCTTTTTTTTTTTTTAAAGAGGAATCAATTGCATTCAATAAAAGCCCGGAGGCAGTACAGATTCGACAAAAAATACAGGAGAGAACCACAATTACCAAAACGTAAAAACATGACACCTACTTTCAAAGCCAGCTGCCGAAGTGGCAGTACATAAGAAAAGGTAATAGAGAATCCTACTAAAATACCTAGCTCAAACCCGAGAATAAGTACACATAACCTATCTCAAATACTCAAATTATCAATTTGGTAGATTCTAATGTTGGGTATAGCATGTAAAATCACATGCACAGATGAAAAAGAAACCAAGGGAAAAGTACCTGAAGTGGACTGTTTGTGTTGTACTCCAGAACTGTTGGGCAAATGAAATAATTAATGAAGGTTAACCCTCAATTATATAATGAAAAAGGAAAACAGCAATAGCTTTTTTAGAATCTGTGAACTGATTGAAGCCTTAAAGGCAGAGGAAAGGTATGGTTAGTACTTAGGTGTGGATTATTCAAAGAGATCGAACACTGAGTGTAATCAAAGGTTTGCGCGGTGGAATTAGTATATATATAGGAATTAGTATGATGTATAAATAGTTTGTTAGGGTGAGATTCTAATATTGTGGGGAAAATTAAGGAGACCAAGTCTCACAAGATTACCACTAATCCCACGGTGTAAAGCAATACTTGGGTATAGAGGAAAAAAAAACCTACTACTAAACCCTACTACTAGCAGTTAAATGTGTTAATACTAAGAAAAAATAATAATAATAATAAATGTGATGTTGAGCTACTTGGAATGCCATCATACCCCATTACCCTACAGTACTGTACTAGCACAGACTCGATCATATATGGTTCCCAAAAACATGGATCCGGGGATCCTGTAGTGCCTCAAGCGCGCTGCAGAGCTTTGTTTTGCGAATGACTATCAACAAGAAACTTTAAGATTGCTAATACAATATTGTAGGGAATTCATTTTTTTTTTTGATAATCAAAAGGGTGGGAGGGGGCGACCAGCGTAGCAACTCCCCTTGGGCGTGACCATAGGGGCTCCCTACCCGCTGTGGAATGTCCGGTTCGAGCCATAGCTACTGTCCGGAAAGACAGGCCGTCACCACAGCACCACTAAGGTGACTAGGTGGCCAAAGGCCTCCATGCAAATCCACACAAAGACCCTGCAGTGGCATGGGTGGGATTTGAAATTAACGTTTCTTGTTGATATATATATATATATATATATATATATTGTCATTTTTAAATGAGGAGATCCTTATTTTACTCCCATTTTCCGATCGAATTTCGATGATCCGAGCCACTCAATGTGTTCAAAACGTGATTTTAAGGGTACCCGCTAGAAATCGGTAAAAAAAAATGACCGATAAGGGCTTGATTTGAGCAGTTTTTATTTGAACCGTTCAATAAAAATATAATAAAAACTGTTCGGATGAAGCCCTTCCCGGTTTTTTTTTTTGCTGATTTCTCGCGAGTACCCTTAAAATCACGTTCTAAACACATTGAGCGGCTCGGATCATCAAAATTTGATCGGGAAAGGGAGGTTCTCATTTTATTTAAATGAGGTGGTTCTTAGGATAAAGGGGACTCTTTCACTCTCTCTCTCTCTCTCTCTCTCTCTCTCTCTCTCTCTCTCTCTCTCTCTCTCTATATATATATATGTATGTGGGTCCTGTCATTTTTTAAAATATATTCAGACTGCTAAATGTTTAGTTGATTGAATGATTAAGGAAAAAATAATTAATTATATATTTAGTTATTTGATTTATTGCAATATGTTGGTGGCAGCAAATGTATTGATCTTTTTGCATCTTGATTCAAAGACATAGTTTCATCTTCGCGTTTCATCAGGAAAATTGAAAGCCAACAAAAATATATGTGTCTGTGTTCCCGCATTGAAGTTAATTTTTTTATTTAACTTAATTTTCTATAGTACATAACACAAGAGTGTTAGTTCATCCATACTTAACAAAAAACAAGTTGTTGCAATGGATGATTACTTTGATCTAATGGTTTAGGCTCATTCTCCTCCTTTAAGTAAAGTGTTCACACTTTTTGCACATATTACACAATTGTCGGGTGGGTTTATTTACTCCTAATAACTGTACATTAATGTCTCTGTGATTTTTTTTTTAAAATTTTTTAAAAAAATTACCAAAACTTTTCAAATTCTATGATAATTTGAAGACTATATATATACGAGAGCGTTCCGGAGATATAAAAAAGACATTCCATCCAAACCATTGAAGCCAATGGCTGAAATTAGAAGTTCACAAAGAATTATTCTTGGCCGCAAAAATTACTCCTACTGCAAAGAATTACTCATGGCCGTGATAAACTACATTTGGCTGCAAAGAATTACTCTTGTCCACAAAGAATTATTTTTGGCTACCTCAAAGTGCACTTGAACGCATTGAATTGCAATTGGCCATATCGAATTACTTTTAACTGCATCAAAGTGCGCTTGGCCGCATCAAATTGCTCTTGGCCACTACAAATTGCACTTGGTTGCGTTAAATTACTCTTGGCCACAAAGAATTACTCCTGGCCGCGAAGATTTACTCCTGATCGCACAAAATTATTCTTGGCCGCTACGAATTGCACTTGGTCGCTACAAATTACTCTTGGCCGCATTTAATTGCACTTGGCCGCATCAAATTACTTTATGGTCTCGCAATTCTTTGTGGCCAAGTGCAATTATGTGCGGCCAAGAGCAATTCTTTGCGGCCAAGAGTAATTCGTAGCGGCCAAGAGTAATTCGTAGCGGCCATGAGTAATTTGTAGCGGTCAGGAGTAATTCTTTGCGGACAAGAGTTTTTCTTTGTGGCCAATAGTAATTTTTCATGTCACATTCTTTTTCTTTTTAACTAATAGATAAGAGAACAACATTGTTGTTTAATACAACTTGAGCTGTTATTTTAGATAATTTGGAGTTTCATGTTCTGTTTTGGATTGAAGATTGAAGGTTTTTTGTTAGAGTCTTTTGGGTAGACAGAGTTTCAAACTCTACTCCTCACTTGATTGTATCATATATGTAATCTTGGAACTATTTTGCTTTTTTATTTTCTAGATCAGTTAAAGAAGTCACTTTTGAGTGAGTGGATGTTCAAAAAATTGAATTCAAGTTGGGATCCTATATGATTATACATTCTCAATATTTTTGATGCTATCATTGAATGCAACTAATAGAATTAAACAGATTTGGTAATATTTGTTGTGTTAGACTACTTGATAAACTTGGTTAGATGAACCATGTTTGAAACTTATTCTTAAATGAAAATTTCAGCGAAGTAGATTTTATTGAGAGAAGGAAATTTTTTCTAATTCATAGTTATTTGTAATGCTCTTCTAGCATGAGGTGAGACCATACGCATATCCGGAGCTTATCTTATGTGAGATGACGTTAAAAAGAACCGTTGTATCCATAAAAAAAAACTTTTAGAAGAGTGAGATTTGATATTTCATTTAGATTATGTTTAGAAAGTATTGCGTCATGCCTTTAGACACGAGCAATTACTAGTAATGAAATATGATGGCTCATAGGCAAATTCCAATTTGTAAATCTTTCTACAACATAACAAGGAAAATTGCTTGGGCCGCTATGATAAGTATTCCCCCTGTCCAATTTTCTTAGCCCATAATTCCCTTTTTTGTTTTGGTGTCCAAAATATATGTTGATTTACATTGTCGTTATTATTATTATTTTTTTGCTAAGCAGCATATATCAGCAGTTAGAAGTAGTTAGTCAATTAATTCACAAGTGATTCAAATGTTGTACCTTGGAACACAACGCCCCTTACTAGACTTGAACCTATAGCCATCCACAGGAAAGTACCGGAAAATACCATGGGTATAATTGTGTACATTTCTGATTTTGCCTTTTCTTTTTAAGTCACAATCAACATTGAAAATTTGAAATACTCCCTCCGTCCCAAATTGATTGTTCCGTCCGCAAAATGGAGTATTAAAAATAATGCAATTTTTTCAAGAAAAAATTCAAACTTTTTTCACAAATTAAAAATTCTCATTGATATCTAGTAAGTTGTTGAAAAACTTTTGATTTTTTCTTGCAAAAATTGTATTATTTTTAACACTCCGTTTTGCGGACCGGACAATCAATTTGGGACGGAGGGAGTACTATTTTGACATCGTACTAGATGTCATATCAAGAGCATTGGGAAATCAAAGTATTATTATTATTTTTTAATCCGAAATCAAATCAAATTAGTTTTTTTTTTATCATAAATCAAATTAGTTTGAAAGGTTGATGTTCCTTAAGAAGATGGATGCCCCCAAAAATTGTGGCAGGAAGGGAGTAATTACATTTGGCAGGAGGGGATCTACCGAATCTTTCCAGGCTCCGAAAGACATTTATCTATTGTTCTTGAGAATATTTGCTTTGATACGGTTGAGATGCCGAACCTTCCCGACGAGATCATCTTCGACATACTCTCTCGACTCCCCGTCGTCTCCCTCTGCAGATTCAGGTGCGTTTCCAAACCATGGCGATCTCTAATCTCCCACCCTCATTTCATCCGAACTCATCTCGCTAACAACAAACACGAGCGTGTGATTCTTCGGCGCGATGACAACCTATACTCCGTTTACTTGGAATCGTCTCAATTTGGTGATGAATCGGTGCAAGCAATCCTGAAATTCCCAACCGAGTACCTAGGTTTCGACGTCTACGGTTCGTGTGACGGCTTGTTGTTGCTTGGCGATTATGTAGGCGTCCATTACTATTTGGGCTAACCCGTCCACTAGAGAATTTAGAAAATTACCGCCATCTCCTTTTAAAAGCTACTCTTGGAAACTTCTCAATTTTTATGGGTTTGGTTATGACTCACAGAGCCACGATTTCAAAGTTGTAAGTATTTGTCGTTACAGCAGGGAGTCAGCTGATTACGCAGTCAGTTTATATGCCTTGAGGACCAATTCTTGAAAAGAGATTGAGAACTCTCCTTATGACCTTTCGGTGATGGGAGATAATTCTGGGGTTCTTGTTAGTGGGGCACTCTACTGGTTTGCGAGAACTAGTACGAGTACGGTTATTCTTGCAGTTGATTTAGCAGATGAAAAAATTCGCACCATTCCAACTTTGGATTGTATGGTTTTTGAACTTGTTGTTCATGGAGGGTGACTTTGTGTGTCTGCTAAGTGGTATGATAATAGTTGCGCAGATTTTTGGGTGATGAAAGAGTATGGTGTTGGTGAATCTTGGACTAAATTTACAGTCACGATAGATTTCATTATTAGAAACCCTTGAGTTCATTAAGCGCTGACCGAGTTTTGTTCCGTGTAAACAACAAAAAGTTGGTTCTCTATGATCCACAGGAAGAAAAATCCAAGGAGCTAGTGGTTCACGGCCTTCCAATTGATGATGTCAGAGGAACTTATGTGGAGAGCCTGCTAAGAATCACAACAAACTAACTTCTAGATGTGGACAGGTACTATGTATTACCTTAGCTGTATTTTTTCACTTCTTCTAGATATGGACAAGTAATATATATATTCGTTGAGGACAAATTCTTGGAAAAAGATTGAGAACTCGCCTTGTGATCATTCTAGCATTGGACATAAAGCTGGGGTTTTTGTTTGTGGGGCACTGCATTGGTTCCCTAGAATTAATACGCTTAAGTTATTGATGCATTTGATTTAGCAGATGAAAAATTTCGTGCTGTGTCATCTATGGATTGTGTGGGTGACGAACTTACTGTTCTCGGACGGTGCCTTTGTGTGTGGGTTAAGCAGTATAATGATTGTCGGGCAGATGTTTGGGTGATGAAAGAGTATGGTGTCGGTGATTCTTGGACTAATTTACGATCAATTGTGATAGTTTTCATGATTCTTGGAAACCCTTGAGTTCATCAAGGACTGGCCGAGTTTTGTTCAAATTACATCGAAAAGTTAGTTGTCTTTGATTGGCATGAGGAAAATAATAGGCAATGCTAAGAATCACTAAAAACTAACTTCTAGATATGGGCAGGTAATGTGTACGAGCTTAGCTGTATGTTTTTATATTGTTGTGTCTCTGTTGTTCCATTGCTATCTCTTCTTCCTTTCTTATACCACAATTTGATACGAGTGCAATTTGTCTTGTTTTCTATGGTTGGTTATGTATTTTGCCTATTCATGCTGATTCTTTGTGGTGTTTTAAAATAGTGTTAAGTCTTGAAACCATTTGTCAGCCCTTGATTCAATACTCCATTAGTGTAGGATTCCTATATCCCTTTTTTTTGTGGCTGGATATATTGGGAGCCTTTGGGGCCTGTACATTAGAGATTTGGGGTTAGGTTTGTTTATAATCTTGAGATCCCTAGCTCTCAAGGTGTCTTCAATCACAAGTGATGGAGCGTGGAAGTGACTAAGGGAGAGGAATGGGGTGACATAGGAAATGATTCACCGTACCCCTGCATCCTATGTAGCACCAACACTCCAAAAGGGCGCCATGTCCACGTATTGGACACGGGGACACGCCCAAATACGTATTGGACACGCCACGTGGCGTGTCCAATAATTATTATTATTTTTTGATGGGGGACACGGTTGGGGACACGCCGGGGACATGGCTGGGGGTCAAAATGTAATATAAAATTTTAATTT
>BPLS01000270.1:342338-390899 GCA_019656275.1 Rhododendron kiyosumense | reverse complement strand
GGATGAAAACATAACAGTTCAAAAAGTGAAGGCTGAATACTTAAATTGAATGAGAAATGATGATGGATTTTTAAGTCTCCCTTTTTATTTTTTGGCTTATTCGGTCAAAAACATTAAAGAGAGGGAAGGTGGATGGATAAATTACCTTGTGTCAGAGGCTTAATTTCACCGGTGACAAGTATAGTTGCTGGACATGATTTTGTCCTTTTGCATGATTCGTGAGGCAAATCTTGAAATGGAAGCAAACGGGACCTCGCAGCACGATACTCGGGGATCGGTATGTGCAACAAAGGTGGGTTTTCCGGCGGGCGGGGAATCCCACCTTTGTTAAAAGCAAGAAATTTGATGATACAAAATTAGACAAAAGTTGAACAAAAAGTTTTTTTTTTTTTTTTTGGGTAAGTTGAAACTTATATAAAGCAAACCACCTAAAACCAATAAGAGGTCAAAACCTCAGTACAATCAGAGCAAACCTAACAAACTAGGAGATGCAAAAACATGAAAAGAGCAATTACATAGGACCGAATATCCTAGAACTAAGGCTCCAGGATGTAACAAGAAACTGATTAGCATTGCTATGCTGAACATTCTTCCACGAGCATAAGCGGCCTCGGACTTCCAAGATAATTTGGGACCCCAAAGTTTGAGCAGGCACACTAACCCCTTGAAATTGCCTTCGATTACGTTCCCTCCAAATCCAATAAATTGAGGCAGCAATGGAGAGTTTATAAACACGATGTGGACAGGAATTAGAAGACCTGTGAGTGCACATCCAGTTTAGTTCACCAGCCAAACCAAAACAAGGGCGTTGAATGTTGTTCTTGCGAAGCAACATCTGCCAAACCCTCTGTGAATATGAGCACTCAAAAAATAAATGTTCATGAGACTCCTCCACGTCTTGACAGAGCAGGCACATCCCATCAACTGGTAAACCCCAACTGTTAAGTCTATCTTTAGTAGACAACCTCCCCAGAATAGCAAGCCACTCGATAAAAGACCAACGAGGAACATGACTTGAAAACCAAACACATGTAGACCAAGGAACCACTGGAAATTTAGCACGTAGAGCATTCCAAGCTGATTTAGTCGTATACACCCCAGATTTATGAAGTAACCATCTCACAGAATCAGGAACAAGAGGGTTGGGTATTAAAGAAAGATCAGTACTAGCAACAATCTGTCTAGTTATAGCACATCTTGGGTTAGGCCAAACCCAGACTCCATTTTGAATGATAGAAGCTACCTTGGCATTCTGAGCTCTACCTATATTATAACCCACATACTCCTCAAAATGCTGGTAAAGAGGCCCCAATGTATGCCAATTGCCAGCCCATAGATAAGTAGACAGTTGAACAAAAAGTTGTAAGAGTAACTACAGGACATCGAAAATAATTAGGGCCTCAAATCCTCCGGGAGAAGCATATTTGATTTGACAGAAAGCCTACAAACCCAATTAGAGAAGGCAATCTACATAAACCTGTGTCAAATTCAGACAACATCTCGAATTACAGGACCCTAATTTTCCCAACTTTGTATCCCACCGTAAGCGAAGAAAAATATCTAAGTTGAATAAGATCAATTGCCAATTAAGATTCAAATCATTGTACTTCTTCGTTGTACGTAATTACCAACATCCATGACACCATGACTACAATGAACCATAACATGCACTTGCATAAGTTTTCTACAGCGAGCAGGAAATAGACTCGGCGTGCACCGCCTAATTTCGTAGTAACCATGATGATGATACTTTTCACCAGGTGCGAGGCCAGTCTCCCTGCCACCAAAACACAGGCGAATATCTTCCACTTGGAGGAGCCCAATCTTACCAAGCGTATATCATTCAGGTCATCAGCGGTTGATGATGCTAGAATGGCAACGAGGAGAACAACGTAAATGCCAATTTCGACGTTGACGAAACTGAACAGCTTCCATGTTTTTGGAGCTTCCTCCAATTCTTCGGCTTCTATGGAAGCCTTCTTCCTTTCCTCTGTATCGCGTCCCCCTGGGGGATGGTAGAGCCCTATTTCGAGATTAAAATTTCACACAGGTTTATGTAGATTGCCTTCTCTAATTGGGTTTGTAGGCTTTCTGTCAAATCAAATATGCTTCTCCCGGAGGATTTGAGGCCCTAATTATCTTCAACCTCCACTTGCTGCATGTGTCGATGACAATGGATATTGCAAAAGTTCTACTAATATTTAAGGCTCTTGTGATTCTACTTGCTGGGTGTCAATGGCTCCTTAATAAGATGTTTACTTCAATAAATCAGGTGCAACTTTCAAAGAAAGAAGAGCGCTGATTACTTAACGCTCTCGTATGCTCGGGCTGTGTTGAAAGGGCTCAACCGAAGAGTTGGTTTCATGTTTTGCCTCCTGATTCTTGTGCTTGTGAACTGGATGCCTCATGAAGCTGTTTATAATGTTCACAATAACCGTCATCGGCATTTTGTTATTATGAACATAAACAAATTCTTTGTCGCACTATTCTAGAATATCAGCATTCAGTTCACAAGAATTATAAGGCAAAACATAAAACCAACTCGGCTGAGCCCTTTCAATACACCCCGAGCATCCGAGAGCGTTAAGTAATCAACGCTCTTCTATTCTTGAAAGTTTCCACCTGATTTGAAATAATCAATGAAGGGTTACCCTCAACTATATAACGAAAAAGCAAAAACAGCAATAGCTTTTTTAGAATCTGTGAACTGATTGAAGCTTCAAAGGCAGAGGAAAAAGTAGGGTCAGGTGTGGATTATTCTAAGAGAACGAACACTGAGTGAAATCAAAGGTTTCGCGCGGTGGTATATATATATATAGGCATTACACCTATGATGTATAAATAATTTGTTAGGGTGAGATTCTAATAATGTGGAGAAAATTAAGGTGACCAAATCTCACAAGATTACTACTAATTAATCCCAATAGTTTGTTAGTGTGAGATTCTAATATTGTGGAGAAGATTAAGGAGACCAATTCTCACAAGATTACCACTAATCCCACGGTGTATAACAATGCTTGGGTATACTCTGATGAGGAGCACACCTAGTTCAAGGGGGGAGGAAAAAAAAATGCTACTAAGGACTATTACTGGCAGTTAAATGTTATACTAAGAAAAATAATAATAAATGTGACGTTTAGCTATTTATTTATTTATTGATCGGCAACGTTGAGCTACTTGGAATGGCGGCGGGGCCGGCGGACCTAGTGAGGGGCATGTGACCCACTCAATTTTTCCGACTTTGTACATATAGAAATTTTAGGATTCACCTCAGGTCTCACGTAAATGAACGCAATCACTCATTTATAGAGGACAATGTTTAATCCTTATTTGAAAAATATCAGCTTAATCAGATATCGCCAAGTGCTTGATTTATTTGGTCAACTTTCAATACAAAAGTTTGGACTGCAAATTCTGAATGAATAATCAAGCACTCATCAGTATTCGATAGAAATAATTTTTTTACAAGAAAAGCTAAGAATTTGTTCTTTACAAAATGAACGTCTCGGATCATTTGCGTGGGACTCAAAGTAAACCCGCACATTGCATTTGTACACTTTTAGTCTCCGAAATTTGTATTCGTAGAGTTATTATCAGGAAAATAAATGATGAACACGTGATAATTTTTTTTGAACAAATAAAGTCGAGGTACACAAATTTGCCCAAGTAACAGGCCAATTGAAATAGACATATAAACTTTAAGCGTTATTAGTTTATCGCGAATGCTAAATTATTTTAGTGTGATTTTACTTAATTGCAACTCACATTTTACGGTTTCAACAAAATTGACACCCTCACAAAGTCAAATTCATGGATATGCCATTATATGATTCAGACCCCATTACCCTAAAGTAGTACTGTACTAGCACAAATATGGTTCACAAAAACATACCTAGACACAGTTTGTTACATGTTTTTAACAAGTGAAAGTGTGAAACCATATCTCTTCTCTTCTTCGATTGTCCTTTCTCAAGAGAAGTCTGTTAGCAAATTTGCAGCCTATGAGGTAAATACATGTAAGGTGCAGCATTCTTGAGAGAATGAAATATGATACTCATAGGAAATTCTAGAGGTGGCAAACGGGCGAGTCTGGGCGGATTTGGGCGGGTTAAACGGGTCGTGGGTCAAATATAGGCGGGTCGAATATGGGTCAAAAGGTAAACGGGTTGAAACGGGTCGGGTCGAATATGGGTCAAGCCAAGCCCAAACCCGCCCCGACCCGTTTTCCTCCCCCCCCCCCCCCTTTTTTTTTTTTTCTTTTTTCCCCCTCCTATCCCTCGCTTGTTTGTCTCAATAAGGGGATTCAAAAATGTAAAATTTTATGATTAAAACTGAATTTTTTGAATAAAAATGAAGCAATTAGAGACTAAAAAACCTTTTAAAAAATCAGGTTTTTAACTTTTTTTTTCCCATTTTCAAACAGTAACATAACTTCGATAAGGAATCTAAAAAGTAAAAATTTACGATTGAAATCTAATTTTTTTAATAAATACAAAAATAAGCCAAAAAGATAATTTTTTCGTCTTTATTAAAAAAATATGTTTAGATCATAATTTTTTTCCTTTTCTGATTCCTCTTATCGAGTCGAACTAATAATTCATAAAAATTTAATGCAAAACTAACACTTGTGATTTTTTTTTTAATAAAGTCAAAAAAATAAGCCTAGTATAACTTAGGTGTCTGGACTAACTTTTTCGCACCTCGACTAATCTTGGGATACTAATCCCACCATCAACTTACTTAAAGTCAGAGCTCTCTATAGTTTGAACCAAACTAAAAAGTTTTAATACGAACATAAATAATACGGAGTACAAAAAAATTCTTCTGTTTTGATTTTTTTTTTTGTGTTTAATGAACTATTTTAATGTTTGATTGTAAATTTTTACATTTTAGATTCGTTTCCTCAAGACGAACTAATAATCTAAAAAACAATGACTTAAAACAAACAAAGGCAAAAAAACAAATCGCATAATGACCAAAAAAAAAATCTGGAGTGATTATTAGGCCAAAACACCAAAAGGGCTATTTTAATAGAGAATTTTTATTTAACGGTGCCTCTTTTAAATAAAGTTTACGAAGGCCAATCTCGACCGTCCAAAAGTGTTTTGGACGATTCAAATTAAAAACAGATTGTTAACAGTATGAAATAGTTGTTACCGGTAATAGTTTAAAAACGTATCTCAATCATTGATTGTCGAAATGGACAGACGAGATTTCGCGGATAAGTTTCTCTCATTTTAATAACATTGACTGAAAATTTGAGTTGCTTCCTTGGTGTTATCAATAGTTGGATATGGAGTACTAGCTCTGTCGGATTTTAAAGTCGAGAAAAAATCTTAGTTTACGTTGAACCAGGTATATCGGCTTTGAATCACTTTTATGAAGGGATGAATCTTTTAATTATAATCCAAATTGAACCCATTTTCAACCCATCTAAACCCATGTAAATATGGGTTGATATGGGTAATATCAACTCATTATACAATATGGGTGGGTTGGGTTGGGTTGGGTTATAAATGAGCGGATTTGGACGAGTTCAAAAATATGGGTTGAGATTGCCACCTCTAGGAAATTCCAATTTGGCAAATCTTTCTGCAACATAATAAGAAAAATTGCTTGGGCAGCTATGATATAGTACTCCCTCCGTCCAATTTTTTTAGCCCATGATTCCATTTCTTGGTGTTCCAAAATGTATGTCCATTTTGTCTATATTTTTTTTTTTTGCTAAACAGTATATATCAGTGGAGGTTAGGGGATAGTTGGTGAGTTAGTGCACAAGGGTTCCAAAGTCTTTCTATAGTCCTAAACTACAACGCCCCTTACAGACTCAAACCCGTAGCCTCCTACAAGGGAAAAACCAAGAAATACCATGGGTATAATTGAGTACATTTCTTATTTTGCCTTTTCTTTTTAAGTCACTATCAACATTGGAATATTATTTTGACATCTTACTAGATGTCAAATTAGGGGTGTTTTGGAAAATCAAATTGTTTTTAGTTTGTAACGTTGATGTTCCATAAAAAGCTGGATTCCCCCAAAAGCCCAAACATTACATTACAAGAAAAAACACCATTGCCGACTAAGGGTTTAGTCGGCTAATGTCACCTTTTTAGTCAGCAAAAGCCTTTCCCGACTAAAAGCCTTTAGTTGGGAAGTTTGTCGGTAGAAGAGAGTCGGCAAATGGTTTGGCCGACCAAAAAAAGTTTAGTCGGGTAAGATTTACCTTTGCCGACTAAAATATCCCGACTAAATACTTAGTCGCCATTTGTACATTTAGTCTGGAAATGTGTGATTTATTGGCGACTAAAGTTTAGTCGGGAAATGTGTTTTCACTATCACCGACTAATAGTTTAGTCGGTAAATGTCTTTTCGAACCAAGTAATGTGTGGCCTATTGGCGACTAAAGTTTAGTCGGGAAATGTTCCATACCAATTTGTCAAAATTTCAGAATTTTCTACAAATTTTTTTCACATTATTATTCCCTATAAATTTCAACCAATAATCATTACATCCACAAAATTGCCAACCTAATGCAATGAATACAAAATAAAAATTCCAAGAAATAAATACAAACTTTCATAAATAGAGATGTCCACCAAATAGTTAAAAAACTTGTATCCAAATTCCTAAAGTGCAAAATAATAACACGTCCAACCCCAGGGGGAAAATAAAAAATCCAAGCTCAGTAACAAAATGTATCTAAACCCCATGGACCGCAAAATACCAAATAGTTCAACTTCGACAGACGGATATCCAACAAAAATTCAAGCACATCCACAACCAAAATCCAACTTCGATCTTCATAATCAATAACCAACATACTACACGATACTCCATTAAAACGCCGTCCCTATAAAAAAAACCAAAAAAAAGGACAATCCATTATTAGTATTTATGAACTAGTGTATCCCAATGCACAAAGCATGAACATGGTAAATACTAACTAATCAGAAGCCAACACGAAAAATTATCTTGACATAATTATGCATACAGAAATAACTATAAGATTAGAGCCACCCTACAACACAGATAATGCAATAGTAAAAAAGAAGTATGTAGTACACGTTGATGGCAAGTATAAAATCAGCTCCGCAATGGCATGCCAAAGAAGCTAATGGAGTATTAAACTTTCTGCTATGTTTCTGCTAAGGCACGGCCTTAGCAAGCAGAGGTTTATGACCGAGGAAACCAGTTTCCAAATGGAGAATGCAAGTATATGCAAGATCATGAAGACCAATAATCTACCTAGGAAACTAATTGCCAAATTTTTTATCTAACATCTTCCCTCAAATCATCATGAACTTTGTCATTCAACAAATTGTGCAGCAGAAAATGAAACTTAATACAATTCTAACACAACTGATCCAGAGCAAGCATTAGTTGAGGGACGGAAACTATGGAAATGGGGCTATACAAATCAGAGTCTAAGCATGCCACTGGGTCTAAAGTTTGTGTCCAAACCTGAACTTGGTCTTTGCCAACACTTGTGTCATGGAAAATCGACTCTCAGATTGGTCAACTGTACTTGGACCTTAGTTGACTTACTTGAACCAATACATACGACCAATCAGCTATAACCTTTATAACCAACTTATGAAAAGTAATTCCAAAATCCAAGGAGTTAGAGCTATGTTATCTATGTAATTCATCAAACTTTCAGTTATCTATTTAAAGGTAGTTGCTGGCTTATTATTTTTAATGCTCAATCCGAATCGTTAGGATTTTAAATTTTGTCAATTATAGCATTGTCACAAAAATCGGAGATCATTAGATATTAGCGACCTCATGATCGAAAGACATTTAATGTGTTTAGAGAGGTTTAAGTGTTACAATGTACTAACCGAGCCTCACTTGAGGTCTTTTTTGGCAATCAAAATCATCTATCTTTAACGTAATATGAACTAGATCATTTGTACCAAGAATGAAGTTAACTGTATATGGATAGACACTTGATCGAACAGTAGAATTCTTTTTATTTAACACCAAAATTCTTTTTATTTAGGAATTTTCATCCCGATGAAGGAGCTTCCTTAAGCCGATCGAGCCAAAAAATTTACGTGAATCTTATGGTAAAGAAGAGAAAAAAAAAATTAATGATTTCGATCAAGAAGGTTGCATCGTGATGGATGCAATCGGAACAAATATTGATATTTTCTTAATTGGCAAAAAAAATTGACATTTCCCAACTAGATGTATATTTAGTCGATAAATGTAAATATTTTCCAACCAAATAATTTTGTCGAGAATTGTGAGAATGAGTAAAACACCAAGAACAACAAAATGAACAGTATGGATCGTCATAAATTTGTCGTGATTGTGTGGCTAGAGTCCATTAGACTATAGCAAAATACATTGGTTTAGAACCAAGTAAGTTCAATGTATGATTATAAAGGTAACTGCCGAGCCATTATTTATAATGCTTGATCCGAACCATTAGGATTTCACATCTTACCGATTATAGTACTGTCACCAAAATCGAAAATCATTTGATATCAAGGACCTTGTTATCGAAGGACATATTAAGCCTTCAGAGATATTTAAGTGTTATACTGCACTAACAAACCCTACATGAGATCTTTTTTGGCAATCAAAACCATCTATCTTTGAAGCAATACGAATTAAATTATTCATCCTAAAAATGAAGTTACTCGCATATGGATAAACATTTGATCGGACAATAATTTTTTTTAATTTAAGAATTTATGTGTTGAGCATTGTACGGAGTAATCAATTTAGTTGGAACATATATTACTTTCTTGAAATTTTTTAAAAGGGGCAAAATAAAATAAAATACGTTTACTGACAAAACAATTATTAGTTGGCTAATATGAATAATACCAACTAAACTAATTAATCGGTAAAATGTATTATATTTATTGATTTTTTAAATTCGTAAAAAAAAAATTTTACCGACTAAACTATTTATTAGTCGGCTATTATGAATAAATACCGACTAAATTATTTAGTCGGTAAAATGTGTTATATTTATTGATTTTTTAAATTCGTAAAAAATGATTTTTACCTACTAAATTTATTATTAGTCGGCTAAAATAAATAAATACCGACTAAATTATTTAGTCGGTAAAATGTGTTATATTTATTGATTTTTTAAATTTGTAAAAAATGATTTTTACCGACTAAATTGATCATTAGTCGGCTAAAATTAATAAATACTACCGACTAAAAGAATTAGTCGGGAAAATGTATTTTATTTATTGATTTTTTAAATTGGTTAAAAATTAATTTTCCCAGACAAAATTTACTTTAGTCGGTAAAAACCTAATATTAGCGACTAAAATATGTTTAGTCGGGAATAATTTTCACTTCTACCGACTAATTTGTATTTAGTCGGTAATTGTTCAATATTTGGCGACTAAATTTTTTTTAGTCGGGAATTGTGTAATTTGTTGTAGGAGGGGACTTATACATTTGGCAAGAGACATATCTCTATTGTTCTTAAGAATATTTGCTCTGATACTTGAATTAAGGGCTCTCAATCTACCCTTATGAACAGTCCCCTCATGGATATCCATTGTACGAAATCCAGATTAAAATATCTTTCACGACCTAGAAACCAAAGCATACCAAAATATTGTTTGCACCAAAAAACGTAACGAAAAATCCTCATGTGAAGGAACAGAAATAAACAATGTTCGATTTCCGTAAGCATCCATTTGCCTCCTAAGTACCTTAACATAGAGTAGATTATGTTTAATGAATTAATGACAAAATACATAAATAGAAGGAACATAAATGACTTCTAATACTCATTGGCTTTGGGCCTTTAGTGCTTGCATAAATGCCGTTCATATAATTAATTTCAAAAATTTAGAACACAGATCCACCAATTTGTAATCGCTCGAAAAAGTTTGCATGTGATAGGAATTTTTGATTGAATAATAGTAATTCTAAATAATACTATATTCATCAATCATATTCAAGAAATAAATGGATAGAAGAAGAAATAGAAAAGTTTGTGGGGGTGGTTGAGGCACGCGGATTGCGCTCTCCTTAGGAATAATATACCTCATTCTCCCCCCGTGTTGCATGGTACTCCTTCTCAAGATACAAAGACCTTCGAGTTTTCTTTTGTACAGTGAAACAATTACACAAACCAAAAGTAGTTTCGCCACATCCAAATAATTAGAGGTGGCAAATGGGCGGATTAAAACAGGTCATGGGTTGATATGAGTCTATAGTATGAAAGTAAAAATGGTTTGGGTCAAATATAGGACGGGTCATACTCAAACCCGACCCGACCTTTTTTTGAAGGTGATATTTAGCTGTTACGGAGTACTTGTTAGACTGTCTTTCTTTTCATTTGGGGATAATCATATTGGGCTACCACATGACATACTTTGGGGGCCCGATAGTTTAAAATCCGCAAGTCGTTCCCAGGAGAAGTCTACGACTTGATCTATTTGAGCCCTCAAAGGCCCATTTCTATTCCAATTTTGGTCCACATTACTGTTTATTCTGGTTCATAGGGAGTTCGGAGGCTTTCCATTGCTCTGAACCCCAAACAGCCCCTTACGAGGCTCGAACAATGCCTCCACTAAGGGAGCCGTACCAGCTGAGTTAACATATTAATACCCTGCTAATATCTGCTGATGAATATATAATATTGGCAAAAAAAAGAAGACCACAATCAAGTACAACAAAAAAATTTAAAGAAAACCCATAATCATATGCAATTAGAAAGGAGAATTTAATTGTCAAAACAATGAAGACACGAAGGATGAGATCTACAAAACTAGAGCCAATCACAATTGATTCCATTGAAACAAAAAATTCAAACAGAAGAAACATGATAGGTGGAGTACGAAAATTTCTAATTAAGAAAACTGATAAAAGAAATTTTTTTGGGGTAAAAAATCGCTCTAATTGAGGTGGGGCGGGACGGGGCAGGTTGAATTGGTATCTCTACCTCTGTCCCATATTGCTCTTGTTTTTGCCATGTTCCTTATTTGTTTACTTGCGTAGGAGCACGGTGGTAGAGCGTGGAACTTGTCTTTGGTGTTAGCATCTCCAACCCATGGTTTCATATTGGAGATGTCGAACGTTTTTTGAAGGTTGACGTTGCATTTTGGCATCTCCAATTTGACATCAAAGCCTTCCTTTCCAACCCTTGATGTCAAATTCTATTTATTTGACATCAAATTATCCTTCTCCAACCCTTATGTCAAAATGCAAACGGTCATTTTTTGAAATTTGGCATAGAGGAGGGTGGTTGTCGACTTTGACAATTTTGTCATTCTCTTCAAATCCACATAGGAATTGGCATTAAAGCAAGCTGTTGGATTGGATTGAATTTTGGTGTCAAATGTTACAGTTAACATGTCCACGTAGGATTTGACATCTCTCATTGGAGATACTCTCCAACCCTTGATATCAAATTGGGGATGTCAAATTTTTTTTGAAGGCTGACGTGGCAATTTGGCATCTCTAATTTGACATCAAAGCTTTCATTTCCAACCCTTGATGTCAAATTCTAGTTATTTGACATCAAATTATTCCTCTCCAATCCTTATGTCAAAAAACAAATGGTTATTTTTTGAAATTTGGCATGAAGGAGGGAGGTTGTCAAAGTTGGCATGCTTCCTCTCCCTTTCATCCATGTCAGAAGCCACATAGGATTTGGCCTAACAGAAGGCATCTGGGTTGGATTGTCAATTAATGTCAAATATTACCGTTAGAAGCTCCACGTAATATTTGACATCTCCCGTTGGAGATGCTCTAAGTGTCCTGACGTAGACCGTGCCCGTTCGCTTGGCTATCAACATTGGGCGGAAAAAGATCACTATAGCGAAATCTGGAGAGGATTGTGGGCGGCTTACATCATCAACCTCGTTTCATCCGAACACATCTCGCTAACAACAAACACGAGCGTGTGATTTTTCGGCACGGTGTCAACTTGTACTCCGAGGACTTCGAATCGTTTCAATTTGGTGACGAATCGGTGCGAGCACACTTGAAATTCCCAACCGAGGAAGACCTATATTTCTACAAAATCTACAGTTCGTGTGATGGCTTGTTGTTGATTGGCCTTTGCGTGGGCGGCGATGATGAATGGGAATGTGTCTGTTACTATTTGGTTAACCCGTCTACGAGAGAATTTAGAAAATTACCGCCATCTCCTTCTGCTTTCAACCCTTGGAAATGTTTCGATGGTTATCGGTTTGGTTATGACTCACAGAGCGATGATTTCAAAGTTGTACATATTTCTCATCACCAGGAGCCTGCTGATAAAGAAGCCAGTTTATATAACTTGAGGACCAGTTCTTGGAAAATGTTTCTCCCTTGTGCAGTTTGCAAATGGAACTAGAAATGTTCTAATCGGTTCCCACGACTCCCACCAGAAAACCTCGAGAATCAAGAGCAGACTGACCCCATACCCGGTTATCATGGCTCATGCACATTATAACAAACATAGCATATCGTTGTAGACAATAATCAATTGTATGAAATCCAGATGAAAACATGTTTCAAAGGAACGAGGCACCAAAAATCGAAGCATACCAAAACATTGTTCGAACCAAAAAAACGTATCTAAAAATCCTCATGCGAAGGAACAGAAATGACTTCTTCAATCAAAAAGACATTTCTTTTAGGAGGAAAAAGACATTTAACTCTCTCTGCTGCAGAAAAACTTTCAAGATCAAACACAACGGACATAATGGAGGCTACTTTCATAAGGCATCCTGAACAGAGAGCAATGCATGTGTGAGAAAATGCATCAACTTTATCCCAAAATGATGTAATTGTTCTTATACCCGTTATCAAATGAAGCTTCAATGTTCGGGGTAGGCTTGTCAATGGACCGGATTCGATCCGAAAAATCTGATCCGAATCCGATAACGTTGATCCGATAATCCGAATTCGGTAATCCAAATACGGATCGGATTAAATCTGTTATCAATCCGAACTTTATTTTTTTAATTTTTTTTAAAAAACAGTAAATTTTTTATTTTGAATTTTTTTCAAAGAAGTATTTTTATTTTAAATTTTTAATCTTTTTTGGAAAAACAAATTTTATTTTTTTGAAAAAAAAAATTTTTTTTTTGCTAAAATTTTTGTAGTACAAAAGTTTTCGGATCGGATCCGAATTTTTCGGATTCGGATTCGAATTACCATTATCGGATTCGGGTCTTATCGGATTTGGATTTGTCGGACTCAGATAGGATCCGGCCCATTGACAGACTTAGTCTGAAGTTGGGCCATTAATTTCTACTAGGAACAAAATGCACAATGATATCTCTAACAAAAGACACAGCAAAAATATTGCTTACTGTAAATTGGAACACTTGTTTAATGTATTATTCGCATCTGGAAGGGCGACATCTGCATGTATCAAAAAACGAATAAGTGCAAGAAATTTGATGACACAAAATTAGACATACTTACATCCATTTCATCTGGTCTAACATCTTCAACCTCCAATTGCTGCACACGTCGATGACGATGGATATTGCAAAGTAATATTTACGGCTCCTGTGATTCTACTTACTGGATGTCGATGGCTCCATAAGATGTTTACTTCATTAAATCAGGTGCAATTTTCAAAGAAAGGAGAGCTCTGATTACTTAACGCTTTCGGATGCTCGGGTTGTGTTGAAGGGGCTCAACCGAAGAGTTGGTTTCATGTTTTGCCTCATGATTCTTGTGCTTGTGAACTGGATGTCTCATGAATCTGTTTATAATGTTCACAATAACCGTCATCGGCATTTTGTTATTATGAACATAAACAAATTCTTTGTCGCACTATTCTGGAATATCAGCATTCAGTTCACAAGAATTATAAGGCAAACCATAAAACCAACACGGCTGAGCCCTTTCAATGCACCCTGAGCATCCGAGAGCGTTGAGTCTAGCGCTCTTCTATTCTTGAAAGTTTCCACCTGATTTGAAATAATTAATGAAGGGCTAACCTCAACTATATATATAAAACGAAAAAAGGAAAACAGCAATAGCGTTTTTAGAATCTGTGAACAGATTGAAGCCTTAAAGGCAGACGAAAAGGTATGGTCAGGTGTGGATTATTCAAAGAGAACAAAGACTGAGTGAAATCTAAGGTTTGCGCGGTGGTATATATATAGGCATTACACCTATGATGTATACATAATTTGTTAGGGTGAGATTCTAATATTGTGGAGAAAATTAAGGTGACCAAATCTCACAAGATTACAACTAATTAATCCCAATAGTTTGTTTGGGTGAGATTCTAATATTGTGGAGAAGATTAAGGAGACCAATTCTCACAAGATTACCACTAATCCCACGGTGTATAACAATGAGGAGCACACCTAGTTTAGGGGGGTGGGCGGAGCGGGGGTTGTGGAAATGTTACTAAAGACTATTACTGGCAGTTAAATGTTATACTAAGAAAAATAATAATAAATGGGACGTTGAGCTATTTATTTATTTTTTGATCGGCAACGTTGAGCTACTGGGAATGGCGGCAGGGCCGGGCGAACCTAGTGAGGGGCACATGACCTACTCATTTTTTTCGACTTTGTACATATATAAATTTTAGGCCGGATTCACCTCAGGTCTCATGTAAATGATTGCAATCGCTTATTTATGGAGGACAATGTTTAAGCCTTATTTTGAAAAATATCAGTTTAATCAGATATCGCTAAGTGCTTGATCCATTCGTTCAACTTTCAATACAGAAGTTAGGACTGCGAATTCTGAATGAATAATCAAGTACTCATCGGTAGTCGATAGAACTAGTTTTTTACAAGAAAAGCTAAGAATTTGTTCTTTACAAATTAAACGTCTCGGATCATTTGTGTGGGACTCAAAGTGAACCCACACATTGCATTTGTACACTTCTAGTCCCCGAAATTTGTATGCGTAGAGTTATTAATAGGAAAATATATGATGAACACGTGATAATTTTTTTTGAACAAATAAAGTCGTGATGCACAAATTTGCCGACGTAACAGGCCAATTGAAATATATATACACTTTAAACATTGTTAGTTTATCACAAATGCTAAGATTATTTTAGTGTGATTTTGCTTAATTGCGATTCACATTTTACGGTTACAATAAAATTGGTGTCCTCACAAAGTCAAATTCCTGGTCCGCCACTAAATGATTCAGACCCCAATACCCTGAAGTAGTACTGTACTAGCACAAACTCATATAGTTCCCAAAAACATACCTCGACACAGCTTTGTTGTTTCTTCTTCTGTATGTTCTTTCTTTTGGCAAGATACTGAAAGTGTGAAACTATATCTCATCTCTTCTTCGATTGTCCTTTCTCAAGAGAAGTCTGGCAGCAAATTTGCATCCTATGTGGTATATATATGTAAGGTGCAGCATTCTTGGGATAATGAAATGTGGTGGCTCATACTGATATTGCTTGGGCTAACATTTTGAGAGTTACTTTTAACTCTCGATACAGGTTTCAATAAATCTTTCTCTCTATCTCTCTTCATTCATTATCACTTTAACTCTCAAAAACAACTTTCTAAAATGTAAACCAAACAAAACCTGCCCTTGACAGACTCAAACCCGTAGTCTCCTACAAGGGAAAGACCAAGAAACACCATGGGTATAATTGGGTATAATTGAGTACATTTCTCTTCTTATTTTGCCTTTCCTTTTTAAGTCACTATCAACATTGAAATTTTATTTTGACATCTTACTAGATGTCAAATTAGGGGTATTTTGGAAAATCAAATTGTTTTTAGTTTGTAACGTTGATGTTCCATAAAAGCTGGATTCCCCCAAAAGCCAAAACATTGTGGCAGGAAGGGACTATTACATTTGGCAAGAGAGTATCAATCGAATCTTTCAAGGCATCCAAAAGACATATCTCTATTGTTCTTGAGAATATTTGCTCTGATACTTGAATTAAGGGCTCTCAATCTACCCTTATGAACAGTCCCCTCATGCATTGTACGAAATCCAGATTAAAATATCGTTCACAACCTAGAAACCAAAGCATACCAAAAAATTGTTTGCACCTAAAAATGTAACGAAAAATCCTCATGTGAGGGAACAAAAATGAACAATGTTCAATTTTCGTAAGCATCCATTCCCCTCCCAAATACTTTAGGATAGAGTAGATTATGTTTAACGAATGACAAAATAAATAAATAGAAGGAAAATAAATGACTTCTAACACTCGTTGTTCGCTTTGGGCCTTTAGTGCTTGCATCAATGCCGTTCGTATAATTAATTTCAAAAATTTAGGACACAGATCCACCAATTTGTGATCGCTCGAAAAAGTTTGCATGTGATAGGAATTTCTGATTGAATAATAATAATTCTAAATAATACTATATTCATCAATCATATTCAAGAAATAAATGGATAGAAGAAGGAATAGAAACATATTCAAGAAATAAATGGATACAAGAAGGAATAGAAAAGCTTGTGGGGTGGTTGAGGCATGCGGATTGCGCTCTCCTTAGGAATGATATACTTCATTCTCCCCCCATATTGAATGGTACTCATTTTCCAAGATACAACCTTTGAGTTTTATTCTGTGCAGTGAAACAATTTCACAAACCAAAAATACTTTCGCCGCATCCAAATAATTAGACGTGACAAATAGGCGGGTTGAAATAGGTAATAGGTTGAATATGGGTCTATAGTATGAAGGTGGAAATGGTTTGGGTCAAATATGGGACGGGTCATACTCAAACCCCGACACGACCTTTTTTGAAGGTGATATTTTGGCTGTTACTTGTTAGACTGTGTTTCTTTTCATTTTTGGATAATCATATTGGGCTACCTCATAACATATTTTGGGGGCCCAACAGTTTAAAATCTGCAAGTCGTTGCAGGTGAAGTCTACGACTTTGATCTAGTTGAGCCCTCAAAGGCCCATTTCTATTCCAATTTTGGTCCACATTATTGTTCATTTTGGTCCAAGAGGTTCGAAGGCTGTCCATAGCCTTAAACTCCAAACTGCCCCTCACAAAGCTCGAACCATGCCTCCACTAAGTGAGGCATACCAACTGAGTTAACATACTAATACTCTGCTGACCCCGCTGATGTATATAATATTGACAAAAAAAGAAGACCACAAGTACAACAAAAAAATTTAAAGAAAACCCATAATCGTAGGCAATTAGAAAGGAGAATTCAATAAACAATGAAGACACGAAGGATGACAACTACAAAACTAGAGCCAATCACAATTGATTCCATTGCCAAAAAAAAAAAAAATTCAAACAGAAGAAACATGATAGGTGGAGTACGAAAATTTCTGACTAAGAAAACTGATAATTTTTTTTTGGAATAGAGTATTAGATAAGGAAATTAAGTTTATTAAGTATATCTAAACAAATTATCACACGGTTCGGATCGATTTGGAACCCAAACCATTAACAGAAATCTATAAATCAAGCCATTTAGCACGGTTTCTATTTTTTTTAAACCAAAATCTAACCACACTAAAAAACCAAACCAAACTATTCGGTTTGGATTGGTTTGGACTGAATTTACTGTTTCATGGTTATTTTGCTCATCTCTAAAAATTATGATGTATAAATAGTTTGTTGGGGGTGAGATTCTAATATTGTGGAGAAAATTAAGGAGGCCAAGTCTCACAAGATTACCTTTAATCCCACGGTGTATAAAACGTCAACAACAAGCAACGTAACCGTGCTATGCGTGGGAGTTTAACATAGGTCTCTCACTCTCTCTCTCTCTGCGCTAGCGATTAGGGTTGAGATGCCGAACCTTCCGGACGAGATCGTCTCCGACATACTCTCTCGACTCCCCGTCGTCCCCCTCCGCAGATTCAGGTGCGTTTCCAAACCATGGAGATCTCTAATCTCCCACCCTCATTTCATCCGAACACATCTCGCTAACAACAAACACGAGCGTGTGATTTTTCAGCACGGTGTCAACCTGTACTCCGAGGACTTCGAATCGCTTCAATTTGGTGACGAATCGGTGCGAGCACACTTGAAATTCCCAACTGAGGAAGACCTATATTTCTACAAAATCTACGGTTCGTGTGATGGCTTGTTGTTGATTGGCCTTTGCGTGGGCAACAATGATGGATGGGAATGTGTCTGTTACTATTTGGTTAACCCGTCTACTAGAGAATTTAGAAAATTACCGCCATCTCCTTCTGCATTCAACACTTGGAAATGTTTCGATGGTTATGGGTTTGGTTATGACTCACAGAGCGATGATTTCAAAGTTGTACATATTTCTCATCACCAGAAGTCTGCTCATAAAGAAGCCAGTTTATATAACTTGAGGACCAGTTCTTGGAAAAAGATTGAGAACTCTCCTTGCAATCATTCAGGTGTTGGACGAGAAACTGGGGTTCTTGTTAGTGGGGCACTCCACTGGATTGGGAGAACTAGTATGAGTTACGTTATTGTTGCACTTGATTTAGCAGATGAAAAATATCGTACCATTCCTACTTTGGATTGTATGAGCGATAAACTTGTTCTTCTTGGAGGGTGCCTTTGTGTGTCTGGTAAGTGGTATGATGATAATCATGCCGATTTTTGGGTGATGAAAGAGTATGGCGTCGGGGAATCTTGGACTAAATTTACTGTCACTTATGATGGGTTTAATTATGATGGGTTTAATGATTATTGGAACCACTTGAGTTCATCAAGGGCTGACCGAGTTTTGTTCCAAGTGGACGACAAAAAGTTTGTTCTCTTTGATCCGCAGGAAGGAAAATCCAAGGAGCTAGTGGTTCACGGCCTTCCAACTGGTTTTGTAGCAGGAACTTATGTGGAGAGCCTTGTTTCACCCAATAGGCATTGCTAAGAATCACAACAAACTTACATCTAGCTATGGACAGGTAATATGTATGAACTTAGCTGTATTTTTTCATTTCTTCTAGATATATGGACAGGTAATATATATATTCCACGAGGGCAAATTCTTGGAAAAAGATTGATAACCCGCCTTATGATTCTAGTAGTATTGGACATAAATCTGGGGTTCTTGTTAGTGGGGCACTCCACTGGTTAACTAGAACTAGTACGTTTAAGTTATTGTTGCACTTGATTTAGCAGATGAAAAATTTCGTACTGTGCCCTCTACAGATTGTATGGGTGACGAACTGTCTGTTCTTGGAGGGTGCCTTTGTGTGTGGGTTAAGCAGTACAATGATTATCAGGCAGATGTTTGGGTGTTGAACGAGTATGGTGTCAATGATTCTTAGACTAAATTTACGGTCACTTGTGATAGTTTTCGTGATTTTTGTTAACCCTTGAGTTCATCAAGGACTGGCCAAGTTTTGTTCAAAGTACATCGAAAAGTTAGTCGTCTTTGATCCGCATGAGGAAAATTCCAAGGAGGTAGTGGTTCACAGCCTTCCAACTGATTTTGAAGCAAGAACTTATGTGGATAACCTTGTTTCGCCCAATAGGCAATGCTAAGAATCACAAAAAAACCTAACTTCTACGTATGGGCAGGTAATACATATGAACTTAGCTGTATGTTTTCATTTTGTTGCTCCACTGCTATCTCTTCTTCCTTTCTGATACAACAACATGATACGAGTGCAATTTGTCTTGTTTTGTGTAGCTGTCCTGTTTTGTTTTGAAATAAACTGACCATAGGGCTTCGTCCAACTAACTAAGCTTGGTAAGCGTTTGTGCAACTTAGTTGAGACATTGGAAAAGCTCCTTTTACGTTTTATTTCTTGAGCGAAAGGTTTGTTTCTTCTTAAGTTAATTACCAGATTGTGCAAGTTTGCAACTCAACCTTTCAACCAGGTGGCAATTTGTTTCGACTTGGAGTGAAGCTGAACCTTTCCTCTTAGATTCTTTTGCCTGGTCATTTTGGGAAGTTTCAATGAAATTTTTAATCGCGTTGTTAGCTTGCTATTTCTGTCACCTTTCCCTTTAGTTTGGGTCCAACGGCAAAGGCTGAGAGCTGATCGCTTTGCTCTTTCTAAGTATGTAACCCAATGAGTATTGCATCTGTTGCTCAGTTGTTCACGTTCTATTTGTATCATTTTTGTAGGTACATTCTGCAGAATGAGCAATGGCACTTGATGTAAAATCTGCCTCCGATTTCAAGAATCAGAATTATTTAACCATTCTACCAAAAATTGATTGCTTGTGGAGATAGAGAAAGAGACAGGGAGAGGTGTGGGTTCCAGCTAAATATATATAGAACTTAAAGAGGGGGAGTATTGCATATGTTAGTTTGAATTTACTCTGTACAATAACTTGTTTTTGTTTTAGAAGGAACCGTTATTTGTGCTGGATATTGAACGCCATCGCTCTATTTGCTTATCTAATGTATGCTGATTATGGCTTAATTGTTGTATTTTGCTACTTTTGATGAGATTTCACGGCGTCTCTTTAATTATTTTGATTTGAATTTAGGTGATACAATAGGACTTTTGATCAAGCACCTACATTTATTTGATTCAGCTAATTTTTTACGTGTCAATTGAAAAATTATTTTAAAATATTAATCAGTTCAAATTATCCACATGTGATCTGGAGTGAGCCCCACAACCGATCTCTGCACCATTGGTGCACAATCAATCTGTAGATCCGGTAGCATTTCGCCTTATGTATTATTTGTTTTTTAAATGAAATTCTCTCGAGGTGCAAATTTTTTTTTTTTTGGGTAACTAAGGTCAAAATAGTTTCCAGCAATAAAAAATAATGAAAATAATTACTCACTGTTTGAAGAAAATTTTTCTGCACAGAACTGTCAGAAATTATTTCAGACCACAAACTGAGGCAACTGACGATAAGCTCTCTCTCTCTCTCTCTCTCTCTCTCTCTCTCTCTCAGCTCGCGATCGGATTTGAGATGCCGAACCTTCCCGACGAGATCATCTCCGACATACTCTCTCGACTCCCCGTAGCCTCTCTCTGCAGGTTGAGTTGCGTTTCCTAACCGTGGCGATCTCTAATCTCCCAACATCATTTCATCCGAACACATCTCAATCGCAACGCTAACAACAAAAACGAGCATTTGGTTCTTTCTGATGGTGTCAACTCACACTCTGCGGACATCGAATGGTCTCGATTTGGTGATGGATTACACCTGACATCCCCAACCGAGCTAGACCTAGACCTAGGCATACGTTGCGAGGAGATCTGCGGTTCGTGTGATGGGTTGTTGTTGATTGGCTTTTGGATGGCCGACGATGAATGCATTCATTACTCTTTGGTTAACCCGTCTACTAGAGAATTTAGAAAATTACCGCAATCTCCCTTTACCTTCGACCCTTAGAAATGTTTCAATGATTATGGGCTTGGTTATGACTCACAGAGCGATGATTACAAAGTTGTAAGTATTTCTCATCACGATCCAATTGTATCCGCCGATAATCTAGTCAGTGTATATGCCTTGAGGACCAATACTTGGAAAAAGATTAAGAGCTCTCCTTATGATCATTCAAATATTGGACATATATCTGGGGTTTTTGTTAGTGGAGCACTCCACTGGTTTGCTAGAACTGGTACCAGTACCGTTATTGTTGCACTTGATTTAGCAGATGAAAATTTTCGTTCTGTGCCATCTCTGGGTTGTACGGGTGACACACTTACTGTTCTTGGAGGGTGCCTTTGTGTGTCTGGTAAGCGGTGGAATAATGATAATCATGCAGATTTTTGGGTGATGAAAGAGTATGGTGTCGGTGATTCTTGGACTAAATTTATGGTCGCTTATGATAGTTTTCGTGATTCTGGGAAACCCTTGACTTGGTCAAGGATTGGCCAAGCTTTGTTCCAAGTAAACAAGAAAAAGCTAGTTCTTTTTGATCTGCAGGAAGAAAAATCCAAGGAGCTATTGGTTCAAGGCCTTCCAACTCATTTTGAAGCAGGAACTTATGCGGAGAGCCTTGTTTCACCCAATAGGCAATGCTAAGAATCACAAAGTTGTAAGTATTTCTCATTCTTTTGTGTCCGATGATAACGTAGTCAGTTTATATGTCTTGAGGACCGATACTTGGTAAAAGTACTAAAAGATTGAGAGCCCTCCTTATGATCATTGGAATCTTGGACATAAATCTGGGGTTTTTGTTAGTGGGGCACTCCACTGGTTTGCTGGAACTGGTACCAGTACCATTATTGTTGCACTTGATTTAGCAGATGAAAATTTTCGTACTGTGCCATCTCTGGGTTGTGTGGGTGACAACAAACTTAGTGCGGTTGACAAGAAACTTACTGCTCTTGGAAGGTGCCTTTGTTTGTCTGGTAAGTGGGGTAAGGATAACCATGCAGATTTTTGGGTGATGAAAGAGTATGGTGTCGGTGATTCTTGGACTAAATTTAGGGTCGTTTATGATAGTTATCGTGATTCTTGGAAACCCTTGAGTTCATCAAGGATTGGCCGAGTTTTGTTCCAAGCAAACAAGAAAAAGTTAGTTCTCTTTGATCCGCAGGAAGAAAAATCCAAGGAACTAGTGGTTCATGGCCTTCCAATTCATTTTGAAGCAAAAACTTATGTGGAGAGCCTTGTTTCATCCAATAATGCTAAGAATCACAACAAACTAACTTTTATATATATATATATATATATATATATAATATTTTGATAAGTAACAAACTAACTTATAGATATGGACAGGTAATATGTACTAACGTAGCTGTATTTTTTCATTTTGTATGTGTCTCTGTTGCTCCATTGCATTCTCTTCTTCCTTTCTCATACATAAATCTGATGCAAGTGCAATTTGTCTTGTTTTGTATAGCTGCTCACGTATTTTGCCCATTTATGCTGATTCTTATGGTGTTATAGAAAAGTGTTGAGTCTTAAAACCATTTGTCAGCCCTTGATTCAATACTATAAGAGTAGGATTCGTAGATCTCCTTTTTTGTGGCTGGATAAATTGGCATTGGCACCCATTGGGGCCTGTACATAAGAGTGGGTTAAGTTTGTTTAAAATCTTCAATCACCAGTGTTGGAGGGTGGAAGTGGCTTAGGGAGAGGAATGGGGTGACACAGGAAATCATTCACCATAGTTGACCATGCCCCCACATGTGTAATGCCAGACATCTCAAAGGAGGACTTGCCAAGAATGATGACTACTCAATCAAGACTCCCCTTCGTCTTCGAGATACTCTCGAGACTCTCCGTCGTCTCTCTCTGCCGGTCCAGAGGCTTAAATCCCCCTTTTTTGTGGCTAGATAAATTGGCACACCCTTTGGGGCCTGAACACAAGAGATTTGGCCAATTTGGGGATGGGTTTGTTTATAATCTTGATATCCCTAGCTGTCAAGGTGTCTCCAATCGCCAGTGATAGAGGGTGGAAGTGGCTTAGGGAGATGAATGGGGTGCACAGGAATCGTTCCCCATACCCCTGCATATGTGATGCCAGTCATCTTAAAGGAGGACTGAGTGGTTTGGTTACTAGCAAAGATTGGCGACTACTCAATCAAGAGAGCTTAGGAGACCCCATAATATAAAAAAGAATGGCACTCCATTGTTTGGTTCAGGAGACAGGTCCTTAGATGGGCCTTCATTCCTTGGATCACAGTCCACTTTGTCCTATACAGTAATGATAGACTGGCTAGCTCTGGAATTTCCTGTGACCAATGTTGGTTCTGTTTGATGGAGGAACGATGGAATCTCATCCGCACTTGTTTTTTGAGTGACCATTCTCATGTGCTGTGTGGAAACTGGAAAGTTATTCCTTGAAAGAATCAGATTACTAGAGACCCCCCTAAGCTTAAATGATGAACTGGATTGTTTTGCCGACACGTCAAGGGTAAAGGTTTCAAGAAAGCTATGATAAAAGAATTTCTTGTTGTCGTTATCTACGATATGTGGTGTGAGAGGAAATCACAGGATCTTTTGGTTTAAAATGCTTGGATGTTTGTTAGATAACTTCTTAATTGTTGAGTTCTGTTAGAGACACCATAAGTGTGCGGCGGGGTGTGAAGGCTAGCACATGCAACAGAGCTTGGTGTTTTCATTCTTTGTGTTTTGTGGTGGAGCTTTCTTCGTTTTCTTACACAGTGCTGCTCACACTTCGCTGATGAATGTGTTCTCTTCTTCCTACTTCCAGTTTTTATTTCCATTGCAATAAACCGACCATAGGGCTTCCAGTTTTAAACCCTTTTATCTCCAAGTAATCCCATGCAAGATAATTTGGCTACACCAAAAAATGCATGGGGCCGGCGCCACGTGGCGGCTTTTTAGTGGGTGGTCATTTCTGGGTACAAACAGCAACTTAAGCGTTCAACCTGGGTTGCTTTTTGTTTTGACTAAGGGTGAACCTTTCCTTCTAGATTCTTTTGCCTGGATATGTAGTGAAGTTTCAATGACATGTTTAATTGAATCCAAAAGAACCTTTCGTTTTGTATTCAGGTTCCTGAACTTCTTAACCTAAATTTATATTGAGAATACAAAACTCCATGGAAATAGGGTTGGATTTCTAGATTATGAATTGTTTCCTTCTCTTTTGAAGTTCTTAGTTAGGAGCATTTTTCCATGTAAGATCTGATTTCAAAATAAAGTCTTCAAAGTAAAACTTTTTTCTATTTTTTTCAATATCAATCCGATTCAGAAATTAAGTCTTCAAGGTAAATTTTCTAACTTGATGAGCAAAATTGATTAGAGATTAGTGGAAAAAATTTTGAGTCTGGATTGAGTACTCCACTATATTTTATTTCTTGGAGAAGAAAACAAAGAAGAGGGTACAAGGGGGTTCATGTGTTTTCTATATAGCATTCTTAAATTAGCCAAAACAGTGGCGTTTTGGTGGAGCTGCAGGGACTCTGCGTCCATCAAAGTACTATGTTCATGTTCTAATACTATCGTCTTTGTACATTCTGCAGAATGAGCTATGGTGCTTGGAGTAAAATGTGCCTCCGGTTTCAAGGATCATTTATTTAACCGTTCTACCAAAACTGATTGCTTGTGGAGAGAGTGAGAAATAGACACAGAGAGTCGTGGGTTGCTGCTGAATAGAAATGAAAAAGTGAGAGTTGTGCAAATGTTAGTTTGAATTTACTCTGTACAAGAATTTGTTTCCAGTCGGTATCTAACATTGGTTTTGTTTCAGAAGGAACCGTTAATGGTCCTGCATATTGAACACCATCACCCTATCTACTTATCTACTGTATGTGGATTATAGCTTCGTCATTGTATTTCGCTGCTTTTGATTAGCGAAAATAATCAACAAACAAGAAAATGTTTCTCCCTTGTGCAGTTTGCAAATAGAACTAGAAATGTTCTAATCGGTTCCCACGACTCCCACCAGAAAACCTCGAGAATCAAGAGCAGACCCAGTGCCGGCCCCGACGTTTAGGTTGCCCAAGCCCGACCTTAAACTTGGTTGCCTACTTGTTATTAAGTCATAAAAAAAAATCAAGGTTATATTGTGCTTTTAGTTTGAATTCTATTAATAAATGAAAATTAAAATGAAATTCCAGTCATAGTGCTCTATGATTTAATAAGATCTGATTCAAAAAAAAAAAATATGATGGGTTTCTATTTATTTTTAGCTTTCATTTATTTATTTTGATCATTGTTCAAAATTTAATGATAAAATGAAAAAGAAACATTATGGACCAGCTAGCAAAAATTCAAATCTGACTTTAAAAATGGTTAATTTTTTCATTGAAGTTTTTTAAATTAGTGCCTGACTATCTGTGTATGTATGCAAATAACCTTTGTGAGTCCTTTGTATGCACTAGTATGTGCATATGCATGTATATTTTTTATTTTTTTATATTTGCATACATAACTCTGTGAGTATGAGAGTATTTTTTTTCCTTTTTTTAGGAGTGTGACAATAATTATTGATGTAGAAGAAGTATCTCCCAAAATTATGAATGACAACAACAAGAATGGTATTTCAAAAATGAGTTGTGATATGTATTCCAGATTCAGTGGTGGAATGATAAGTATTCCATTGTATCACTTTTGAGATACTATACATTTGTGGTGTTCTCCAACAACAAATATCCTTTCACTTCATGAACAAATTGTAAAAAGATAAAGAAGTGAGTGCACTACAGTCAACGAAGATGAGAGAGAGGGACTTAAACGAAGATGAGAGAGAGGGACTTAAAGGAAACAGAATCCTAGACAAATGGAAAGAGTAAACAAAATTACTCATTCCAAGCTACTCAAGATTGTTCCACGTCGTCAACAGCAGAATTGCCCTGAGTGAAAAAATGATTTTTCAATGCTCGGCACAAGATTTGAACCCTGGCGCCTTACCCGAGCAAAAACTTACGCACGGCCTACTAACCAGCGGATCAGATGCACCATTCATGCTAGGATTGCGTCAAAATATTAATATATATACATATAAATTTACATGGAATTTTTCTTTTTTGGGTTGCCCTATCCCGGGGGGTTGCCCAAGCCCAAGGACTTGCGGGGCTTACCCCGGGGCCGGCCCTAAGCAGACCCCATACCCGGTTATCATGGCTCATGCACATTATAACAAACATAGCATATCGTTGTAGACAATAATCGATTGTATGAAATCCAGATGAAAACATGTTTCAAAGGAACGAGGCACCAAAAATCGAAGCATACCAAAACATTGTTCGAACCAAAAAAACGTATCTAAAAATCCTCATGCGAAGGAACAGAAATGACTTCTTCAATCAAAAAGACATTTCTTTTAGGAGGAAAAAGACATTTAACTCTCTCTGCTGCAGAAAAACTTTCAAGATCAAACACAATGGACATAATGGAGGCTACTTTCATAAGGCATCCTGAACAGAGAGCAATGCATGTGTGAGAAAATGCATCAACTTTATTCCAAAATGATGTAACTTTTCTTATACCTGTTATCAAATGAAGCTTCAATGTCTGAAGTAGACCTCTCTATGAACCGGATCCGATCCGGATCCGATATGAAAAATCTGATCAAAATCCGATAACGTCGATCCGATAATCCGAATCCGGTAATCCAAATACGGATCGGATCAGATTAAATCCGATATCAATCCGAATCCAAACTTTATTTTTTTAAATTTTTTTAAAAAAACGGTAAATTTTTTATTTTGAAAAAAAAATGTTTAAGAATTTGTATTTTTATTTTAAATTTTTAAAAAAAAATTTCAAATTTTTTTTTTCAAAAAAAAAAATGTATGTTTTTGAAAAATATATATATTTTTGCTAAAATTTTTGAAGTACAAAAGTTTTCAGATCGGATCCGGATTTTCCAGATTCGGATTATCACTATCGATTTCAAGTTTTATCGGATTCAGGTCTTTTTGGATTCGGATCGGGTTCGGATCTTATCAGATCCGGTCCATTGACAGGCCTAGTCCGAGGATATTGGCTTTGGGCCTTTAATTACTACTAGGAACAAAATTCACAATGATATCTCTATCTCTAACAAAAGACACAGCAGAAATATAGCTTACTGTAAACTCGAATACTTGTTTAATTGTAGTCTTCGCATCCGAAAGGGTGACATCTGCTTCAGTTGATTCCTTTTGAATTCATAGAGCAAAAAGTTGATTCCTTTTGAATTCATAGAGCAAAAAAAAGCTGACTTTTTTATTTGGAATATTTAAATATCCATCCTCTTTATCTATGCCATATAAGAATTAATCCCGCCATTTTTTCATGCTTATGTTTTCACCCTCTTAGGGTGTGAAATACCCTTGTTACCCCTTGGTTGTTTGATTCCTAAATTAAAGGGATTCAACTGAATACCACAGTCTTTGATAAACCTTCTTGACTCCTAAATTAAGGGATTTGGTTTCATATCACAATCCTTCAATTAAGTGAGAAACAATAGGAAGATTTCAAATTTTCGAATGTGTAGATCACCAAATCCCAATGATTTCTACATTCTTTCTTGATAAACCGTCTTTTTGCATTTTAAAATTTTTACATTCGTCTTAGTCCTTCTCCATCCTTTTTCCGCAATGGCCATCTTTGCATGATAAGCTGACCACATCTTTGCATTTTTTCTTCATTCTTCGAGTTGGCCAACCAGACAACAAAAAATCATAGTTTTCATTGATCTTATTACACAGAACATAGCTAAATTACCATAGAAAAAGAAAGAAATAACATGACATACTTAAATCGTTACATGGTTAAATGGTTAAATTACCATAACATTACATAGTTAAATTACCATGACGATTACAACATTAACACGATAAATATCCCATGATTCAAACAAATATTTCATGGTAAACGGTTCAAATAATTTATCAAATGAAAATAACAGATAAACATATTTCATGGTAAATGATACAAATAATTTACCATGAAAAATAAAACCAATATAACTGCTAGCGGGCGACGAAGGGCTAGACGTTCTTGACCATGGAGGCACCAACCATCGGAAAACCAAAATCAGAGAATTCAAATCGCAGCCTTCTGGCATCAACATCATCGCAGCCGCCATCACAATCGTGACCGCACCATGCTTTTTCCTTGGTTTTTTGCCGAACTGTTGCCGAATTGGTTTGGTGTGGATTTTCGCCGGACTGGTGCGGGCTCTGCCGGCAGCCTTCTGGCATCAAATCCAATCCCGACCGCAATGTTCTCATTCCATGGGCTTCGCAACAATGGAGGCTAGATTGGTGTGGATTTTCACCGGACTGGTGTGTCAACGTACGCCCAAAATTAAAAACATGGAAAATCGAAATGGAAGTTGCAGGTGGGGGGAGAGGTTTGGGGGGAGGCATTAAATGGCTGGGGGTGGGAGGCGTTAAATAGTTGGGATTGGATGAGAATTATTCAATCCCAAAAATTTTGGAATTCAAATCAACGAGGTTCGCCGGAAATTGCGGGATGGGATGAGGAAAATTATGTTTTGATCCCTTTTCTGGTGTGTTATATATATATTAGGGGCATTGTTGGTATTAAAAAAAAACAGGGATGAAAACATAATAGTAAAAGTGAAGGATGAATACTTAAATTGAATGAGGAATGAGGATGGATTTTTAAGTCTCCCTTTTTATTTTTTGGCATATTCGGTTAAAAACATTAAAGAGAGGGAAGGTGGATGGATAAATTACCTTGTGCCAAAGACTTAATTTCACCGGTGACAAGTATAGTTGCTGGACATGATTTTGTCCTTTTGCATGACTCATGAGGCAAATCTTGAAATGGAAGCAAACGGGACCTCGCAGCACGATACTCGGGGATCGGTATCTGCAACAAAGGCCGATTTTCCGGCGGGCTAGGAATCCCACCTTTGTTAAAAGCAAGAAATTTGATGATACAAAATTAGACAAACTTACATCCATTTCATCTAGTCTAACATCTTCAACCTCCACTTGCTGCATGTGTCGATGACAATGGATATTGCAAAAGTTCTACTAATATTTAAGGCTCTTGTGATTCTACTTGCTGGATGTCGATGGCTCCTTAATAAGATGTTTACTTCAATAAATCGGGTGCAACTTTCAAAGAAAGAAGAGCACTGATTACTTAACGCTTTCGGATGCTCGGGTTGCGTTGAAAGGGCTCAACCGAAGAGTTGGTTTCATATTTTGCCTCATGATTCTTGTGCTTGTGAACTGGATGCCTCATGAATCTGTTTATAATGTTCACAATAGGATGATGCTATGGTGTCCCCGATCATTTTGGGGACACCGTAATTTTTGGCATAACAGAACCCTTACAAGCATAACAAAAATCATTACAAGTATAACAGAACCATAACATGGCATAACCAAAAACCAATCAAGGCATAACCAAAAATCAACTAAGGTATAACCAACCAAGTTATGCCTTATTATGGTTTTGGTTATGCTTATAATGGTTTTGGTTATGCTTGTAATGAATTTGGTTATGCTTATAATGGTTTTGTTATGCCAAAAGTTACGGTGTCCCCAAAATGACCGGGGACACCGAAGTCATTCCCTAATCGCAATAATTTGTTAGGGATGAGATTCTAATATTGTGGAGAAGATTAAGGAGACCATTCTCACAAGATTACCACTAATCCCACGGTGTATAACAATGCTTGGGTATACTCTGATGAGGAGCACACGTAGTTTAAGGGGGGGGGGGGGGGGTGGTGGATCGGAGAAAGCTACTAGACTATTTTACTGGCAGTTAAATGTTATACTAAAAAAAATAATAATAAATGTGACGTTGAGCTACCTTTTGTTTTTTTTCCGGCAATGTTGAGCTACTTGGAATGGTGGCGGGGGCGGACCTAGTGAGGGGCACGTGACCCACTCATTTTTTCCGACTTTGTACATATAGAAATTTTAGGATTCATCTCAAGTCTCACGTAAATGATCACAATCGCTCATTTATAGAGGACAATGTTTAAGCCTTATTTGAAAAATATCAGCTAAGTGCTTGATCCATTCGTTCAACTTTCAATACAGAAGTTAGGACTACGAATTCTGAATGATCAATCACTCATCGGTATTCGATAGAAATAGTTTTTTTACAAGAAAAGCTAAGAATTTGTTCTTTACAAAATGAACGTCTCGGATCATTTGTATGGGACTCAAAGTGAACCTGCACATTGCATTTGTACACTTTTAGTCTCCGAAATTTGTATACGTAGAGTTATTAATAGGAAAATAGATGATGAACACATAATTTTTTTTTTTTAACAAATAAAGTCGAGGTGCAAAAATTTGCCCAAGTAACAGGCCAATTGAAATAGACATAAACTTTAAACGTTGTTAGTTTATCAAGACTGCGAAGATTATTTTAGTGTGATTTTGCTTAATTGCAACTCACATTTTACGGTTACAACAAAATTGGCGCCCTCACAAAGTTAAGTTCCTGCGTTTGCCATTATACGATTCAGACCCCATTGCCCTAAAGTAGTACTGTACTAGCACAAACTCATATGGTTAATTTCCAAAAACGTACCTAGACACTACTTTGTTATACTCCCTCCGTCCCTTATTTATAGTCCAGTATTTTATTTTGGGCTATCCCTTATTAAGTGTCTATTTTATAAAGTTAGTAGATAAAAGTTGGTGTATTGTCTATTTTGTCCCTAAAAGTAAATTCCATTTTGAAAAGTTAGTGAGTAAAAGTGCAATGATGATAGGTAAGTAGGGAAAGTAGAGGAAAAAATTGATGTGAAATGTATAATGATGATATCTTTTTAATAAGTTGGAGTTACGAAGCAAGACACTTAAAAAGAGACGGAGGGAGTATGTTTTTAGCAAGATACTGAGGGGTCGTTTGGATGCCGGCATGGAAAGGAGTATTAGTTTCCCCTCTTCCTAAGATCGATCGTGGGCCCATGGTTAATCCTTTGGGAACTCATTTTGTCGTGGGTATTAGTTTTTTCCTGAATTCTCTTGTACCCTCTAGTACCTCCGGTGGGGGATTATTTATGGAGAGGTTTTGGGGTGGTATTAAATAAAACCCCCTATCTCTTTCATTTCAATTACAAAACAACCTTATCTCATATTTTATCCATCATCCAAACAAAGTACTAACTAATCATTATTCTCTAATACCTCATCCAAACCAACTACTTTTTAATCCCCCTGTTACATCAATGTGGGTTCACTATTCTTACATAATACCCCATACTATCTTATTCCCCTCATAACTAATACCCCCAATCTTTATCTCACATCCGAACGGGCCTGAAAGTGTGAAACCATATCTCATCTCTTCTTCGAATGTCCTTTCTCAAGAGAAGTCTGGCAGCAAATTTGCAGCCTATGTGGTATATACATGTAAGGTGCAGCATTCTTGGGATAATGAAATATGATACTCATAGGCAAATTCCAATTTGGCATCTTTCTGCAACATAATAAGGAAAATTGCTTGGGCAGCTATGATATGGTTCTCCCTCCGTCCAATTTTCTTAGCCCATGATCCCATTTTTTGGTGTTTCAAAATGTATGTCTATTTTGTCTATAATTATCTTTTTTGTTAAACAATATATATCAGCGGGGGTTAGGGGATAATTGGTAAGTTAGTGCACAAGGATTTCAAAGGTTGTCCATAGTCCTAAATTAAATACAACCCCCTGACGGACTCAAATCCATAGTCTCCTACAAGGGAAAAACCAGGAAATACCATGGGTATAATTGAGTACATTTCTTATTTTGCCTTTTCTTTTAAAGTCACTATCAACATTGGAATATTATTTTGACATCTTACTAGATATCAAATTAGGAGTATTTTGGAAAATCAAATTGTTTTTAGTTTGTAACGTTGATGTTCCATAAAAAGCTGGATTCCCCCAAAAGCCCAAACATTATGGCAGGAAGGGACTATTACATTTGGCAAGAGAGTACTATCAATCGAATCTTTCAAAGCATCCAAAAGACATATCTCTATTGTTCTTGAGAATCTTTGCTCTGATACTTGAATTAAGGGCTCTCAATCTACCCTTATGAACAGTCCCGTCATGGATATCCATTGTTCGAAATCCAGATTAAAATATATATCTTTCACGACCTAGAAACCAAAGCATACCAAAAAATTGTTTGCACCAAAAAATGTAACGAAAAATCCTCATGTGAAGGAACAGAAATGAACAATGTTCGATTTCCATAAGCACCCATTTCCCTTCCAAGTACCCTAAAATAGAGTAGATTATGTTTAACGAATGACAAAATACATAAATAGAAGAAACATAAATGACTTCTAATACTCGTTGTTGGCTTTGGGCCTTTAGTATGTGCTTGCATCAACGCCGTTCATGTAATTAATTTCAAAAATTTAGAACACAGATCCACCAATTTGTAATCGCTCGAAAAAGTTTGCATGTGATTGGAATTTCTGATTGAATAATAGTAGTAATTCTAAATAATACTATATTCATCAATCATATTCAAGAAATAAATGGATAGAAGAAGGAATAGAAAAGCTTGTGGAGGTGGTCGAGGCAACGCTCTCCTTAGAAATGATATACCTCATTCTCCCCCGTGTTGAATGGTACTCCTTTTTCAAGATACAATGACCTTCGAGTTTTATTCTGTGCAATGAAGCAATTACACAAACCAAAAATAGTTTCGCCGCATCCAAATAATTAGAGGTGGCAAATGGACGGATTGAAACAAGTCATGGATTGTATATGGTTCTATAGTATGAAGGTTGAAACGGTTCAGGTCAAATATGGGACGGGTCATACTCAAAACTGACCTAACCTAACCTTTTTTGAAGGTGATATGTTGGGAAAATGACGGTCAAAGACGTGTTTTGATAATTAATACCCGCTAAGGACATTTTCAGCATTAATAATTGTTCTTAACTCATCTTTGATGGGTATTAATTATCAAAACATGTCTTGGGCCGTCATTTTCCCTTAGCTGTTACTTGTTAGACTGTGTTTCTTCATTTTCATTTTCGGATAATTATATTGGGCTACCTCGATCATAACATACTTTGGGGGCACCGACAGTTTAAAATCCGCAAGTCATTCCAAGGTGAAGTCTACGACTTTGATAGCCCTCAAAGGCCCATTTCTATTCCAAATTTGGTCCACATGATTGTTCATTTTGGTCCATAGGGGTTCAGACGCTGTCCATTGCCCTGAACCCCAAATCGCTTCTCGCGAGGATCGAACCATGCCTCTACTAAAGGAGACGTACCAACTAAGTTAGTATACTAATACCCTGCTAACCTCTGCTGATGTATATAATATTGGCAAAAAAAAACGAAGAACACAATCAAGTACAACAAATTTTTTTTAAAGAAAACCCATAATCGTAGGCAATTGGAAAGGAGAATTTAATTGTCAAACAATGAAGGCACGAAGGATGAGATCTACAAAACCAGAGCCAATCACAATTGATTCCATTCAAACAAAAAATTCAAACAGAAGAAACATGATACGTGGAGTACGAAAATTTCTAACTAAGAAAACTGATAAAAAAAATTTTGGGGTAAAAAACCGCTATGATTGAGGTGGGGCAGGGCGGGTTGAATTATCTTCCCTATCTCTGTCCCATATTGCTCTTGTTTTTGCCATGTCGTTCCTTATTTGTTTACTTGTACAGGAGCACGGTGGTAGAGCGTGAAACTTGTCTTTGATATTGTTATAAGTGTCCTGATGTAGACCGTGCCCGTTTGTGTGGCTATCAACATTGGGCTTTTTGTTCTCTCCCATTTATTTTTATAACAGTACCAAAGATAAGTTCCGCGTTCCACCACAGTGCTGCTGCACAGGTAAGTAAATAAGGCACGACATGACAAACACAAGTGCAATATGGGACAGAGCCGTAGAGACAGCAATTCAACCCGCCCCACCCCCACCTCAATCAGAGCAGTTTTAATTTCTGCGTATATGCAACATTATATTTATATAGGAATTATGATGTATAAATAGTTTATTGGGGGTGAGATTCTAATATTGTGGAGAAAATTAAGGAGACCAGTCTCACAAGATTACCACTAATCCCACGTTGTATATATAAAACGTCAACAACAAGCAACGTACCCATGCTATGCGTGGGAGTTTAACATAGGTCTCTCGCTCTCTCTCTGCGCTAGCGATTAGGGTTGAGATGCCGAACCTTCCGGACGAGATCGTCTCCGACGTACTCTCTCGACTCCCCGTCGTCTCCCTCTGCAGATTCAGGTGCGTTTCCAAACCATGGCGATCTCTAATCTCCCACCCTCATTTCATCCGAACACATCTCGCTAACAACAAGCACGAGCGTGTGATTTTTCGGCACGGTGACAACCTGTACTCCGAGGACTTCGAGTCGTTTCAATTTGGTGGCGAATCGGTGCGAGCACCCTTGAAATTCCCACCCGAGGAGGAAGACCTACATTTCTACAAAATCTACGGTTCGTGTGATGGCTTGTTGTTGATTAGCCTTTGGGCGCGCGATGATGAATGGGAATATATCTGTTACTATTTGGTTAACCCGTCTACTGGGGAATTTAGAAAATTACCGCCATCTACTTCTGCATTCATCCCTTGGAAATGTTTCGATGGTTATGGGTTTGGTTACGACTCACAGAGCGATGATTTCAAAGTTGTACGTATTTCTCATCACCAGGAGTCCGGTGATAAAGAAGCCAGTTTATATGACTTGAGGACCAGTTCTTGGAAAAAGATTGAGAACTCTCCTTGCGATCATTCAGGTGTTGGACACGTATCTGGGGTTCTTGTTAGTGGGGCACTCCACTGGATTGGGAGAACTGGTATGAGTAACGTTATTGTTGCACTTGATTTAGCAGATGAAAAATATCGTACCATTCCTACTTTGGATTGTATGGGCGATCAACTTGTTCTTCTTGGAGGGTGCCTTTGTGTGTCTGGTAAGTGGTATGATGATAATCATGCGGATTTTTGGGTGATGAAAGAGTATGGTGTCGGTGAATCTTGGACTAAATTTACAGTCACTCATGATGGGTTCAATTATTATTGGAAACACTTGAGTTCATCAAGGCCTGACCGAGTTTTGTTCCAAGTACACAACAAAAAGTTTGTTCTCTTTGATCCGCAGGAAGGAAAATCCAAGGAGCTAGTGGTTCACCTTCCAATTAGTTTTGTAGCAGGAACTTATGTGGAGAGCCTTGTTTCACCCAATAGGCATTGCTAAGAATCACAACAAACTTACATCTAGATAAGGACAGGTAATATGTATGAACTTAGCTGTATTTTTTCATTTCTTCTAGATATGGACAGGTAATATATATATACATTCCTTGAGGGCAAATTCTTGGAAAAAGATTGAGAACTCGCCTTATGATTCAAGTATTGGACATAAATCTGGGGTTCTTGTTAGTGGGGCACTCCACTGGTTCGCTAGAACTAGTACGAGTTATTAATGCACTTGATTTAGTAGATGAAAAATTTCATACTGTTGCATCTATGGATTATATGGGTGACAAACTTACTGTTCTTGGAGGGTGCCTTTGTGTGTGGGTTAAGCGGCACAATGATTATCAAGCAGATGTGTATGTATTTTGCCTATTCATGCTGATTCTTTATGGTATTTTAAAATAGTGTTTAGTCTTAAAATCATTTGTCAGCCCTTGATTCAATACTCCATATGAATTCCTAAATCCCCCTTCTTCTTTTTTTTTTTTTTTTAATGTGGTTGGATATATTGGGAGCCTTTGGGGCATGTACATAAGAGATTTGGGGTTAGGTAATTTGTTTACAATCTTGAGATCCCTAGCTGTTAAGGTGTCTTCAATCACCAGCGATGGAGGGTGGGAGGGGTGACATAGGAATCATTCACCAGACCTGCATGTGAAATGCTAGACATCTCGAAGGAGGACTAGCCAAGAATGACAGACTACTGAATCAAGAGAGCTTGGGAGGCTGTTAGAAGACCCTGTGATATCAAAAAAATGGCCCCCATTGTTCGGTTCAGGAGACATGTCCCTAGATCATTCTTCATTCATTGGATCAGATGACCGACGTAATGCTTGGATGTTTGTTAGATAATTTCAAAATTGTTGAGTTCTATTAGCGACACCATTAGTGCGTGGAGAGCTGTGAAGGCTAGCACAGGCAACAGAGTTGGGTTTACCTCCTGCTATCCCGGGGCCTAGTCCTATGTCATCTCTTAGTGTGTTTGGTGTTTCCCGTCTTTGGTGTATATCTTCTGTGTGTTTTGTGGTGTGGAGTTTTCTCCTATTTCTTACACAGTTGCTGCATACACTTCACTGATAAATGTGTTTTCTCCTTCCTACTACCAATTTATATTTCCATTGAATTAACCGACCATAGGGCTTTTTTCGACTAACTAAGCTGGGTAAGCGTTTACGCAACTTAGTTGAGACATGTGACAGGTTTGTTTCTTCGTAAGTTAATTACGTACCATATTATGCAAGTTTGCAACTTAACCTTTCAACCTGTTGGCTTTTCGATTCAACTTGGGGTGAAGCTGAACATTTCCTCTTAGATACTTCACTGATGAAATTTTTAATCGCGTTGTTAGTTTTACTATTTTCCTCACCTTTTCCTTTAGTTTTGGTCCAATGGCAAAGGCTGAGAGCTGATCGCTTTGCTCTTTCTAACTATGCAGACCAATGAGTAAAGTATTGAATCTGTTGCTCAGTTGTTCACAATATCGTTTTTCTCGAGGCATTTTTTTGTGCTGTGTTGTCATTTGTTACGTTGGTCCGATGTTCAGAAACTTTCTCTGAAGGTAGTATAAGATGTATCAAGGAATATTGTTAATGTTCTAATTGTTTCGTTTTCGTAGGTACATTCTGCAGAATGAGCTATGGTGCTTGGAGTAAAATCTGCGTCCGGTTTCAAGCATCAAAATTGTTTAACCCTTAACGGTCCTGGAAATTGAACGCCATCACCATATCTGCTTATCTAATGTATGCGGATAACTTTTGATGGGATTTCACGGAGTTTCTTTAATTTTTTTGATTTGAATCTCGGTGTTCGAAGGGACTTTTGGTCTTTATTTTTGACTTGTGCCGCTATATTCTGTATGAAAATTGAAAGATTTAATCAAATACCTATATTTATTTGATTAATGTGATTTTTTTCATGCCAACCGAAAAAGTATTGTAAAATATTTAACTGTTTAAATTATCTATAAGAGACCTTGGATGAGTCCCACAACCGATCTCTACACCAATGGTGAGCAAATCATCGGTAAATTCGGTACATTTAGGTCATGTTTGGTAGCCATTCTGTTTTCTGTTTTCTGTTTTCATTTTCAAAATTTTCAAAAATTAATTTTGAAAGTTTGTTTGGTATCTACTTCCACTTTCAAATTATCACTTTCATTATTTTTAAAATTTGAGGAAGTAACAAAACTCAACTTTCACTATTTTCAAAAACAAAAAACAGGGTGGCTGACTTTTGCATTACCTGGAAACGGTGATTCCACTCTCCACACCAGGGAGGCAGCGATGCCGCCCACTCCCGCACTCCGCCCACGCTGACGTCCACTCCTCCTCCTACCGACGATCGATCCACACGGCAGTCCACTCCTCCTCTTTCCGACGATCGACCCACACCCACAGTGGTACCACTACTCATCCAGTGATAACTTGAGAGCTCCCAGGGCGATTCTCAGAGCGAAGAGAGAGTGATTCTCTGGTTGATCTCTTGCGGCGCGTCCCAGGGCTCCTCCGCTGGCGAAGGGTCTCTAGTGTCTCATAGATTCATTACTAGCTTTCACGTGGGTTTTCAATTTGGCTTCTTCTTGTTTGATTTACAGCTTCAAGTTTCGTTTTCTTTGTTTTCCGTGGCAAGAGAGACCATTTTCGAAAAAATAAAAACTGGTTTCAAAAAACAAAATTTTCTTCTTGAAAATAGGTTGACACAAACATGTTTTCCGCTTTCATTTTTTTTAGGAAAAGTAAAAAATAATTTTAGCAAATCGAAAACAGAAAATAGAAAAGTGACAGTGTTACCAAACATAACCTTAACATTTCGCATTTTGTATTGTTTATTTCTAAAATGGAGTTCTCAATCACAATAAATAATTTAATAAGCACTGTATACTACTTTAAAATTTGAGAGATGGTGGTACATACATAACGATCTACTCCTAAATACTAAGTTCCATTCTAGAAATTTTTAAAAAAAATAAATAGTTTATTTAATATTTTTTAATTCAAAAATAATGTAAATAAAAATAAAAATTTTAATTTTTTTCACCATATTAAAAATCTTGATGATGAGATCAATTAAATAAAATTTATATTGATAGAAAAATTATTTACATAAATATATTACTTTTAAACCCTCATTGTTAGCCTGTTAGGTAATAACTTCCATGATACAGAGAGAACATTATTCTCCAAATAGCTCATGAATCTGAGGATGCCGTCCACACCATCGATGAATTGGACGATCCAGACCAAAAAATTACATTCCCCAAAATATATGTTCTTAAAAAATATATATTTATTTAAGGTTCTGTAACGGGCCAATTCCTCTGGTTGTAAATTTGTAAGAGCATCTCCAATCCAATACTCTATTTGAGGGTATCAAAATATTCTATTTTATTCATAAAGTGATTTTAGAGGAAATCACTATTCCTATTTACTCCAACCACAAATCCTCTATTTTTCCCTTTATAATTTCTCTCCAATATTAACCTCTACCAATTCCCTCCAAAATCATCCTCCAAAAATTCCCTCCAAAATTAACCTTTGCCACAGCTTCCCCTCCTGTTTTTTTACTTCAGTTTTGTTTCCCCCTCCCTCCCATTTGGTCTTTACTCCAATTTTCTAGAGCCCATAGCTTCCACTACCTTTCTTATTGATGGGGCTCAATCACAATTTATTAATTATGCAAAAGAAATGGAAGAATGGGAGGAGGAAGATGACATACTACTCCAATTATATGTCTCCAACACCACCATCATCTCCCAGTATATAGAAGAGGAGGATCAACCAGTACGTAAACGCCGTAGAGGATCGATTCCCGGGCACAAAGTCATTGACCGCCAAAGGGAAGCAGCTCATCTACCAGTTGCTGAGGAATTAAGGTGAATAGTATTATAGAGGGATTCTCCATATTTTCTCCTCTCCTTTAAATATGGAGGATCAAAATTCCATCCTGTCAAATAGAGAAGGCTTGAGAGGATGGGTTGGAGAAATTTCATACTCTCAAATGGAAAAATAGAGGATGGATCGGAGATGCTCTAATACAATAGTTTTGCAGTCACAGGCCTCTCTCACACACACACAGCGCTAGGATTAGGGTTTAGATGCCGAACCTTCCCGACGAGATCGTCTTCGACATACTCACTCGACTCCCCGTCGTCTCTCTCTGCAGATTCAGGTGCGTTTCTAAACCATGGCGATCTCTAATCTCCCACCCTCATTTCATCCGAACACATTTCACTAACAACAAACACGAGCATGTGATTCTTTGTTACGATTACGACCTATACTCTGTGGGCTTCGAATCGTCTCAATTTGGTGATGAATCGATGGAAGCATTCCTGAAATTCCCAACCGAGAAAGACCTATGTTTCGACGGGATCTACGGTTCGTGTGATGGCTTGTTATTGATTGGCCTTTGGAGGGCCCATAGTGGATGGGCCGATCACTATTTGGTTAACCCGTCTACTAGAGCATTTAGAAAATTACCACCATCTCCTTCCAAAGCATCCGACCCTTGGAAATGTTTTAACCAGTATGGGTGTGGTTATGGGTTTGGTTACGACTCATGGAGCAAGGATTACAAAGTTGTAAGTATTTCTCATTCCGATTTGTCCGCTGATAACGCAGTCAGTGTATATTCCTTGAGGACCAATTCTTGGAAAAAGATTGAGAAATCTAATTATGATCGTTCGATGCTCGGACATAAATCTGGGGTTCTTGTTAGTGGGGCACTCCACTGGTTTGCTGGAACTAGAACGAGTATCGATATTATTGCACTTGATTTAGCAGATGAAAAGTTTCGTACTGTTCCATCTTTGGATTGTATGGGCGACGAACTTGCTGTTCTTGGAGGGTGCCTTTTTGTGTCTGGTCAGCAGTATAATGATAATCATGCAGATTTTTGGGTGATGAAAGAGTATGGTGTCGGTGATTCTTGGACGAAATTTACGGTCACCGTTGATAGTTTTTATGATTCTTGGAAAACCTTGAGTTCATCAAGGGCTGGCCAAGTTTTGTTTGAAGTAAACTGCAAAAAGTTAGTTCTCTTTGATCCGCAAGAAGAAAAATCCAAGGAGCTAGTGGTTCACGGCCTTCCAATGTATTTTGTTGCAGGAACTTATGTGGAGAGCCTTGTTTCACCAGAGACGCAATGCTAAGAATCACAACAAACTAACTTCTAGATATGGACAGGTAATATGTATGAGCTTAGCTGTATTTTTTCATTTCTTCTAGATATGGACAGGTAATATATATATTTCCCTTGAGGACAAATTCTTGGAAAAAAGATTGAGAACTCGCCTTGTTATCATTCAGTATTGGACATAGGGCACTGCACTGGTTCGCTAGAACTAGTACGTTTAAGTAATTGTTGCACTTGATTTAGCAGATGAAAATTTTTGTACTGTGCCATCTATGGATTGTATGGGTCTTAGTAGCAGGATCCTTCTAAAATGGGTGCGCTCCCTAGATGGGAGCTCGAATCGGTGCTCCCAAGATTAGTGCTTGAGGGGAGTGCGCTCCTAACTAAGATAAGAGCTTATCGGGCCAAGCAGTTATTCTTTTATTTTTGAGGGAGTTATGCCATTTGTGGAAATAAGAATATGAGAATCATATTAGTCAAGAAGTTTGTTTTGCAAATTGAGAATATAAAACTTCAAATAATTACACTTTCAGATCGAATTTTTTTCCAGTAAGTATCACTTTTCCTTTAATGGTTAAGTATTTAAAAATATTTTATATAAATATTTTTATATAATTCATATACGCTCTTTAGGTGCTCACAATCTTAGGAGCTTCTAGGTGCCTCTGCTCCCCTACACCCGCTTTGTGCTACTAAGGTATGGGTGAAGAACTTACTGTTCTTGGATGGTGCCTTTGTGTCTGGGTTAAGCGGTATAATGATTATCAGGCAGATGTTTGGGTGATGAAAGAGTATGGTGTCAGTGATTCTTGGACTAAATTAATGGTCTCTTGTAATAGTTTTCGTGATTCTTGGAAACGCTTGAGTTCATCAAGGGCTGGCAGAGTTTTGTACAGAGTACATCAAAAAGTTAGTTGTCTTCGATCGGCATGAGGAAAAATCCAAGGAGCTAGTGGTTCATGGCCTTCCAACTGATTTTGAAAGAGGAACTTATGTGGAGAGCCTTGTTTCCCCCAATAGGCAATGCTAAGAATCACAAAAAACTAACTTCTAGATATGGGCAGGTAATATGTACGAACTTAGCTGTATGTTTTCATTTTGTTGTGTCTTTGTTGCTCCATTGCTATCTCTTCTTCCTTTCTGATGCGAGTGCAATTTGTCTTGTTTTGTATAGCTGTTTATGTATTTTGCCTATTCATGCTGATTCTTTATGGAGTTTTAAAATAGTGTTGAGTTGTAAAACCATTTGTCAGTCTTTGATTCAATGCTCCATAAGAGTAGGATTCCTGAAACCCCTTTTTTTGTTGCTGGATATATTGGGAGCCTTTGGTGCATGTACATAAGAGATTTGGGGTTAGGTTTGTTTATAATCTTCAGATCCCTAGGCCCTAGCTGTCAAGGTGTCTTCAATCACCAGTGATGGAGGGTGGAAGTGGCTTAGGGAGAGGAATGGGGTGACATAGGAAATCATTCACCACACCCCCCCGCATGTGTAATGCCAGACATCTCGAAGGAGGACTAGCCAAGAATGGCGACTGCTCAATCAAGAGAGCTTGGGTGGCTATTAGAAGACCCCATGATATCAAAACGATGGCACCCCGTTGTTTGGTTTAGGAGACAGGTCCCTGGATAGGCCTTCATTCATTGGATCACAGTCAACTTTGAACTAAATAGTTATGGTAGACTGGCTAGCTCGGGAATTTCCTGTGACCAAGGTTGGTCCTGTCTGATAGAGGTACTTTGGAATCTCATCAGCACTTGTTTTTTGAGTGACCATTCTCAGGTGCTGTGTGGATATTGAAAAGTTATTCCTGCAAAGAATCAGATTACTAGAGACAACAACCCCGCCGCCGCACACAACCCCCCCCCCCCCCCCCCGCGACCGAAGTTTAAATGATTAAATGGATTGTTTTGCTGACATGTAAACGGGAAAGGTTTCAGGAAAGCTATGATGAAAGTATTTCTTCTTTTCATTCTACCATACGTGGTGTGAGAGGAAATCAGAGGACCTCTCGGTGTAAATGGTTGGATGTTTGTTAGATAACTTCAAAATTGAGTTCTATTAGTGAAACCATTAGTGCGTGGAGAGCTGTGAAAGCTAGCACAGGCAACAGAGTTGGGTTTACCTCCTGCTCCGGACCTAGTCCTATGTCGTCTCTTAGCGTGTTTGGTGTTTCCCGTCTGTCGTGTATATATTCTGGGTGTTTTGTTGTGGAGTTTTCTCCAATTTCTTACACTGTTGCTGCTTACACTTCACTGATGAATGTGTTTTCTCCTTCCGACTTCCAGTTTATATTTCTATCGAAATAAACTGACCATAGGGCTTTGTCCGACTAACTAAGCTGGGCAAGCATTTGTGCAACTTAGTCAAGACATTTCCTGAGTGAAAGGTTGTTTCTTCTTTAGTTAATTACTTTGTTGTGCAAGTTTGCAACTTAACCTTTCAAGCTGGTGGCTTTTTGTTTCGACTTGGGGTGAAGCTGAACCTGTCGTCTTAGATTCTTTTGCCTGGACATTTGGGGTAGTTTCAATGATATTTGTAATCCTGTTGTTAGCTTTACTATTTCTGTCACCTTTCCCTTTAGTTTTGGTCCAATGGCAAAGGCTGAGAGCTGATCGTTTTGCTCTTTGTAACTATGTAGACCAATGAGTAAAGTATTGTATCTGTTGCCCGGTTGTTCACTATTTTGTTTTTCTTGAGGCATTTTGTTGGTGCTGCGTTGTCATTGCTTTGTAGGTTAGATGTTCGGAAATAAGCAAAGCCTCCGAGCTGAACAGTTTCGATCATAGGGTTTCCACATTTCAACATCCCGTCCAAAGGCGCAAATATGGATCACTTGCCCAAAAGAACCACCACACTAAAACGTATAAGATTTGAACCCCCCTTGTTACCCTACGTGCGAATTTTGATTTGAAATAATGCATGCACCAAACGGAGAAGAAACCAGTGGGTTGTAAATGGGTGTTCACGGGCATCGGGGCAAGTGCTTGGTCTCGATGAGTAGGAGGCAACAACGGCTGCTCGATTTTGGCACCTTTTTCATCTTCGATTAGTGGGTACTGAAAGTGTTCAAGTAACTACTCCATGTAAAACAATCACAGACATCCATGAACAAGTTCCCTACGCCCCACCAATCAAATTGCAGCACCTTAGGAGAATAGGCCGTCGGCGGTGCGCCGATTTTCGCAAAGGGTTGGTCGCCGGAGGTGGACACGGTACAAATTTAACATTTTTCTTGCAAAAAGAAACTTCGAGGTGCAAATTTGAAACGTTCTCCGTAAAAGAAAAGCAATCATCAAGCTAAGCCCCTTTTTATCAAAGAATATGTTCATGTTCTAATTGTATCGTTTTTGTTTGTACATTTTGCAGAATGAGCTAGTTGCTTGGAGTAAAACGTGCCTTTGGTTTCAAGGATCAGAATTATTTAACTGTTCTACCAAAACTGATTGCTCGTGGAGAGAGAGAGAGAGAGAGAGTTGTGGGTTGCAGCTGAATAGAAATGAAGAAGAGAGAGTAGTGCTGAAGGAACTGTTAATGGTCCTGGATATTGAACGCCATCACCCTAGCTATCTACGTATCTAATGTATGTGGATTATACCTTCATCATTGTAAGTATTTTGCTACTTTTGATGGGATTCCAGGGCGCCTCCTTAACTTGTCTGATTTGAATCTAGGTGACGCAAAGAGACTTTTGGTCTCTATCTTTGACTTGCACCGCTATATTCTGAATGAAAATTGAAAGATTTGATCTCATGCTCCTACATTTATTCTATTGAGTTGATTTCTTACGTGCCAATCGACAAATTATTTAAAATATTAAACGGTTCAAATTATTTAGGAAGCAAATTCTTGTAAACTGCAGCCGGGGGCGGCCCTGTGGTTAGATGAAGTATCTCTTGTAGAGCATTCGAAAGCAAATAAAAAAATCCTCCGTTTCGTGTTGGTCTTGATGTTTTTGAGGTAAAGGAAACAAATTCATTTGTCTGGAGCTAGCTTACGTTGTTTTCTTAAAGCCTCCGAGTAAATATATCATTCATCTGATTCCATTGAATTCGGATGAGCCATAGAAGAAACCTGGACTTGCCGAAACATGAAAAATGCCATCGTGGTATGCGGTTCACATTGCTTCTGCTTCCAAATTTGTTTTCACAAACTAACTATTTCACAAGCGGAAGGCAGAAGTTGTTTTCAACTTGCCAGACTATAAGCTATTTCTTTTACATTGTTATTCGGTGATATTCGCAATTGTTGATTCATCGTGGTGGACTCGCGAAGGAATGGCGAGGCTGGCTGTTATAATTTGAATGTCCTGTAACCAGTCTATATATAGCTGAAAAGTTCATTGTTTGGAGACTGATCTGAACCCTCCATCCAATATTGGTTTCTAGTAATTTTTACTTTTCCGGTTTACCGCACTGTACGATTGTATATGAAAATAACACAATTTTGTCCTTCTTAGCACACTTTTGTTTGCTTGGTTTGTTCAATAAATCTGAACTTACCAAATATATATATATATATATATATATATATACACACACACACACACACACACACAATCCGGTTCCCCTGAGGGATCCCGAATTTTGGGCTGGTGCGGGATGTTGATGTGAGCCGTTGGATTGAAATCCAATGGCCAGGATAAGAAATGGCTATTAAAACCCAAATAATTACAGTTTCCCCCCTAAAGGCCTCACACTTCCCCCCTTCATCATCCATTCACGCAGAACAGAGAGAGAGAGAGGAACGAAGAGGAGAAGAAAGCCCGACGATAGCCCGACGAACGAAAAGGAGAAGAAGACCGAAGACGAACGAAGATCCACCGAGGTCTCTCTGTCTCACTCTCGAAAAAATACAAAAAATCTGGATCGGAAGAAATTTCTCAGAAATTTGAATTTTTTTTGGGTTTTAGGACGAACAAAGTAACGGACGACGGTTGAAGCCCAACGAAGAACGAAGAGGAGGAGAAGACCGAAGACGAACGAAGATCCACCGAGGTATCTCTGTCTCTATCTCGAAAAAAAAAACAAAAAATTTGGTTAGTCCGAAATTTCTCAGAAATTTGGGTTTTGTTTTTTTAGGACGAATGACGAAGAACGAAGAAGCTTGACTGGAGACCAACACCCGTCCACTGAGGTCTCTTTGTCTCTATCTCGAAAAAATACACAAAAAATTTGGATCGGCCGAAATTTCTCAGAAATTTGGGTTTTTGTTTTTTTAGGACAAACGACGAAGAGCGAAGAGGAGAACGAAGAAGCTCGATTGGAGACCAACGTCCGTCCACTGAGGTATTTCTGTCTCTATCTCGAAGAAAAAAAAAATTCTAGTTAGCATATGTGATTTTTCAAGAAAATCCAAATGACAGACCTACCATGTCAGAGGTGGTATCCATGGTTAGGAAAGATACTACTCCCTCCGTCCCAAATTGATTGTCCGGTCCGCAAAACGGAGTGTTAAAAATAATACAATTTTTGCAAAAAAAAATCAAAAGTTTTTCAACAATTTACTAGATATCAATGAGAATTTTTAATTTGTGAAAAAAGTTTGAATTTTTTCTTGAAAAATTGCATTATTTTTAATACTCCGTTTTGCGGACGGGACAATCAATTTGGGACGGAGGGAGTACATCACTAAGTCGACCCAAACAGCCAGCCTTTTTCATTGGCAGAATCACGCCGGGGGCAAAAAATAGGGAAAGCATTCAAAAGCATATTTCCGTATGTGCTGTATCAATTTTAGATGTGGAACCTAGGTAGAGGTAGGAGTAGCAATAATCAATATTTCCTTGGTTACAATAGCAATAATCGTTTAGCAAGCATGAATGCTTTCCCTATTTTTTGCCCCCTCCGTGATTCTGCCAATGAAAAAGGCTGGCTGTTTGGGTTGACTTAGTGATGTAGTATCTTTCCTAACCATGGATACCACCTGATATGGTAGGTCTGTCATTTGGATTTTCTTGCAAAATCACATATACTAACCAAATTTTTTTTTTCCTTCGAGATAGAGACAGAGATACCTCAGTGGACGGGCATTGGTCTCCAGTCAAGCTTCTTCGTTCTTCGTCGTTCGTCCTAAAAAAAACAAACCCAAATTTTTGAGAAATTTCGGACTAACCAAATTTTTTGTTTTTTTTTCGAGATAGAGACAGAGATACCTCGGTGGATCTTCATTCGTCTTCAGTCTTCTCCTCCTCTTTGTTCTTCATCGGGCTTCAATCGTTGTCCGTTACTTCGTTCGTCCTAAAACCCAAAAAAAATTCAAATTTCTGAGAAATTTCTTCCGATTCAGATTTTTTGTATTTTTTCGAGAGAGAGACAAAGAGACCTCGGTGGATCTTCGTTAGTCTTCGGTCTTCTTCTCCTCTTCGTTCGTCGTGCTTCAATCGTCGGGCTTTCTTCTCCTCTTCGTTCCCCCCCCTCTCTCTCTCTCTATTCTGCGTGAATGGATGATGAAGGGGGCAACTGTGAGGCCTTTAGGGGGAAAACTGTAATTATTTGGATTTTAATAGCCATCTCTTATCCTGGCCGTTGGATTTTAATCCAACGGCTCACATCAACATCCCCCACCAATCCAAATCCGGGATCCCTCAGGGGAACTGGATTTTTATATATATATATATATATATATATGGAAAGATTCAAGGGTACAAATTTTGTTACTGTATTTATGCTAACGAAATACGAAACACAAGTGTTGTTTTTACGAATTTATTGTAATTTAATTGATTTTCACACTCCATTTTTATGCATTTTCACTATTTTTTTTGTATTTATCTATGTAAAATTGTCAAATTGCCGCTAGTATTTACAAGATACCGATCAATCAGCATCATGTAACTCAAATTGTGAATGTAAAAGAAAAGACAATTTACCGATTTAACGTGAATACCAACAAAAAAAAGAATGCACGAGAATAAAAGAAGAGAGTGGAAATTACTATCCTAATAATGCTGTATTTTTTATCTTGGTTAGTATCGGCTACGGATGTAATGAAGCCTAAAATTCGAAAACGAGCTGAGCTTTTAACGGGTCAAGCTCTTAGTGAGCCGAACTTGACTAATTTACTTAACAAATCTATATAAACGAGCCGAGATTTCTAGTGTCGACCTAGACTGATTTAGTAGATGAGCTCAAAACTTGAGTTCTACGCTCGAGTCGATTACTAAACTGGTTGAGCCAAGCTATGAATAAGCTGCTCGTTCGTTTGCGGCCCAAATTCTCGACCTCCGAAAAAGAACGGCTCAGATGCTGTGGCCCAGTTCGAAAGTGGGCCCACTCTGATTCGGACCTTACCCCCACCGCACATCTCTCTCTTATTTAATGACTCCCTTCCAGAATATTCTTAAATCTATAAATTAACACTCCGCCAGATCGTTCTCTTTCTTCCATCTTCAAATCATCTCTCTCTCTCTCTCTCTCTCTCTCTCCTAGGGTTAGGGCTTTCAAGCACCGAACCAGAAACCATGTCGACCCCAAAGAAGATCGTCCTGAAATCGTCCGACGGCGAGACCTTCGAGGTCGAGGAGACCGTGGCCCTGGAATCCCAGACCATCAAGCACATGATCGAGGACGACTGCGCGGACAACACCATCCCCCTCCCCAACGTCACCAGCAAGATCCTTGCCAAGGTCATCGAGTACTGCAGGAAGCACGTCGAGGCCTCCGGCGCCGGCAAGGCCGCCGACGACGTCGACAAGGACGCGGCCGACGAGGAGGCTCTCAAGAAGTGGGACGTCAAGTTCGTCGAAGTCGACCAGGGCGTGCTCTTCGATCTCATCTTGGTTTGATCTCTGTGCCTTTTTTTTAACGATATCTCTGGATTTTTGATGTTATATTGCAGTGTTCTGAAAGTCGGTCTAGTTGGCGCTACGTGGGTTTCTAACGCCTAGATTTAAATTGTCCGAGTTGTTGGTTATTCGATGTTTTGTTAGTTTGATCATGTGATTTGTTTCGATTTGCGGTGCGGAGAGTATGCCTTTTTCCACCCCTAGTTTTTGTGACGGATTTGTTATGTTGATGCATGTATTT
>BPLS01000270.1:302873-322338 GCA_019656275.1 Rhododendron kiyosumense | reverse complement strand
ATGCTTATCTCTGGGGATGTTGACTTTGCTCCGGCTCTACACATACTTGGTCAACGCGGCTATACGGTGATTCTTGTCATTCCTTCTGGGGTGGGTGTTTCATCTGCCCTTCGTAATGCAGGTAGGTTTGTGTGGGACTGGCCTAGCGTGGCCGGTGGCGGTGGGGAAGGCGTTGTACTGCCCTCCAAGAATCTAATTCAACCACGCGTAGGTCCTGCCAAGATTACGGGGTATCGGATGGGGTGCCACATCAATGACAACCCAAATGGTATGAACGGAGGGTTAGGGTTTTCAAACACTGAACCAAAAACCATGTCAACTCTAAAGAAAATCGTCCTGATATCCTCCGACGGTGAGACCTTCGAGGTTGAGGAGACCGTGGCCCTGGAATTCCAAACCATCAAGCACATGATCAAGGACGACTGCGCCGACAACACCATCCCCCTCCCCAACGTCAACAGCAAGATCCTCGCCAAGGTCATCGAGTATTGCAGGAAGCACGTCGAGGCCTCCGGCTCTGGCAATACCATCCACCTTGACAAGGACGCGGCAGCCGAAGAGGCTCTCAAGGAGTGGGACGCGAAGTTCGTTAGCGTCGACCAGGGCATGCTCTTCGATCTCATCTTGGTTTGATCTCCGTGCCTTTTCTTTTCTTTTCTTTTTTTGTTTTAACGATTTCTTCAGGTTTTCGATGGTTTATTGCAAACGGTTGATTAGTTGGCACTAGGCGGGGTTCCAATGCCTAAATTAAAATTAGCCGAGTAGTTGGTTTTTCAATGTTTCGTTAGTTTGATTAGTGAATAATTTTGTTCACCCTCTTTAAACATTACCTTTTCATTGGTAGAAATTGTGTAGATTCCACCACAAACTAACCCTATTATTATCAAAAAGTGTATTGATTCTGTAGACCCTGTACAATTTCCACTAATTAAAGGGAGAATAATGTTTACCCTCTTTAAAGGTGGGTGAACAAAGCTATCCTCATTCGATTGTGTGTTTTGTTTCGGTTTGTGGTGCTGAGATTATGCCTTCTTTCTAGTTTTTGTGATGGATTTGTTATGTTGATGCATGTATTTATTGTGTATTTCTATTTGTGTACTCTGCGGATGAGTTTCCCATAAAAATTTCATCCATCGCTTATGGTCTTTTAAACAAGTTATTTCTACTTAGTTGATATACGTGAGAAGAATGACCTATATCTTAAAATTCGCATTTTTTTAAGAAGAATTATTTTGTTTAGAGAGCCAAGTATTATATAATGGGTTTTGTTCCTGAGTTTGTTTTATTATAGTTTTTTAGGAGAGTCTTTTTTTTTTTTTACATAAATGTATATATTTTAAAACTATTAATTTGATAATTTCATCTCTTTAACTTCTTGATCGCTACTAATGTCGTCCAATCGATAATCGCTGGGAACATTCTGGAGGGAAAACGTTTCACGTACACGTGCGATCCTATCCCCAATTCCGGCAGGCTCCCTCCATATCCAGCAACCCACTCCATATTTGGAGCATTTCACATCCTCATCCCAACTCCTTCATGACCATGTAATTGACCCTGACTTCGTTGCCCCGGATTAATCGATTATATAACCCCAATTGACCCGTCCCCAGTGTACACCGTCTCGTTCAATCTACAGAAGTCTCAATCTTTGAATTTTGTCTGACATTACGACAGCATTGGGCAAGGGTTGTAGCGAACTGGGTTCACAGTTACTCTCTTTGATTCGGCTTTGTTTTCGGAGCTCGCAGTCGAACAATCTTCTTTTGTTTGCATATCAACTAACGAACAAGTGCTTCGCGTTTGGAGCTCTACACCCGAACACTTCAATTCGTCGCAAAGTTTCCTAACAAAGTCCTTATTTTCGTCGTGACTCGGAGGTTCTGAACAAAAGCCCAATGTTCGGCGCCTGACCTGAGGTCCGAGCATTCTCACTTTGTTCGGTTCTGGTAGCCGAACGTCATAAATCGAAGAAGACAATTTTGTTTGACTATAGGTTTCGTTCCATTCAAATTTCTGAGTTTTATGGTTCTGATTTGCAAGATTTTGGTTTGTTGATCTTGGTTTCTTCTTAGGTTTTAATTCTTATTTTCTTGGGTTCAGTCAAGTTTTAAGATTGAGAATTGAGGGGGTTTTTTTGTGGTGAGGGAGGAGGGTTTTTTGGTTTACAGGTATAACGGCATTTTTGCCCCTGTTATTAGGGATAGGATCGCACGTGATAGGCACGTGAAACGTTCCGTCCAAAATGATCACAACCGTTGTCTATTCGACGACATAGGTAGTGATCTAGAAGTTGAAGGAATGAAATCGTCAAATTAGTTGTTCAAGGACGAAGTAGGAAAAATGTGCATTGTTTAGCGGATTAAAAAAAAAAAAAACCTATTTTTAGGATGAAAGATTCCAAGTCTCCCTAGTGGGTTGTATTTGCATTGTGGCTTTTGATTTCTTGGTCAAGGAAAGAAAAGAAGAGCCATGTTCTTTCTTCTATTCAAGCCCTAATAATAGATTGAGGTTTGTTAATTCTTTAAATTGTTTGCATTCACCATCATTATAATTTAGATCAAATGATTTAGAATGCATTTTGGGTTCCGCTTCTTAAATTATGGTCTGACTTTTTTTTACTACAAGGAGTAACTGTAGGATACATATCGAATCAGGCTATGTGATTGTTCGATACGTCATTGCATACATGGAATTTCAATTAAAAAATGATACGGGGTGGGATATGTTTAGTTTTTGGAAGGAAACGATATGGATCGTAAGATACACATGCTGTATCATAAGGTTTTACTGATTATCGATCACGCTGGAATAATTTGGACTAAATTAGGTTGTCTTTTAAATTGTATACTAAAATGCTTCTATCTACCGAGCAAAATCATTTGGATGTAGTTCTGGTTTCTGGGAAGGCTTAAGAACTGTATCCGATGATTTCTAGATCTGAAGCGGTTGATTATCTAATGCGCTCTGTGTTTTCTTTTACTAGTGGTATGGATACCTCCATTAGTTTTTGTTACTGATTTTTTGTTTTGATGCATTCTCTACTTCTGTTTTAACTCTGAGTTTTTTTATGGGATCAAGTATTGTCTACAATCATCAGAAGCAATGTTCAATTAAAAGAACCACAATGTTTTGCGACTATGATGTTCTCTTTTGGGTCTAGAAACAGTTGAAGAGGTTTGTATTCATGATTTGCTACGTCATTGTGCACATTCTTATTATTGAACTGATAGCATTAGTTTTATGGGGTTTTATTCTTGTTTGTGGATATTAGATAATAGATATGGGGTTTGGGTTTACTATATGCCGGCATGGGGGAAATGAGATACCGTATAGGCGATACTTGGACATCTTTAGGAACTATTAGCCTGTATAGCTGTTCTTTGTATTGCGTAAAAGCATTTCTGGAAAGAGTTGGGAAATGAATTTTGGTCCTCTATGAACAACTTGCGTTGGGATGTTGATACAGAGCATTTGCACATACTTTTATGGAGCATGTGTTGCTGGTGTCAGTACACCTTTGGTTGACAGTACACATGGATTTAAATGATGCTTCTTTTTTATGCACTAACACACAAATGCATTGATGAAATTTGTGTTTCTATAATTATTGATAGCTTTGGAGATTAGGCTATCAATTGGGAGTCTTGGGACGTAACATGGTCTTATGAAATGAAATAGGGAGTGTTGGCAGTGAGTGCCTGAAATTTGCAGCAAGTGATTGAGTTCTTTAGTTCCTCGTGTTGAAGTTATTGAGTCGCTTGGTAGTACCCATTTGGGGAGTGTCCAGTGCCCAGCCCCAGTCATTGGTTTTGCTTTTTGATAATGGGTCAATGGCCATTGTGCTGACTTCTGAAGCTACGTCTCTTGCGCAATGTTATACCAGTTTCTCCTGAGCTTCAGTGAATGTGTATGAGTCCCACGACTCCCATCTAGCTGCGTGAATGGGCTTTATTTGATGATTTTCTGTGGATGAGAGTTCAGCCATATAATGTTAAGCTGCCTCTTGTTGCATTTACATGCATGTCTGTCTGTGTATGTAAGACTACTTATTCTCTAGTATCCTTTAGCTTGTTTTATCTTTCTTTACAGGCAGCAGAATATCTTAACATCAAGAGCCTGCTAGATTTGACATGCCAGACTGTGGCGGACATGATCGGGGGAATTACTCCAGAGGAAATCCTTAACAACATGAGCTATTTCACTCCGGAGGAAGAACAGATTCGCAGGGAGAATGCTTGGGCATTTGAGTGAAAACAAAAAGGGATGGGCGTTATGTTAGTATCAGACGATTTCCATCTTTTTGAAAGCTGCTTCATACACATTTCGTTTATGTTAGTAGATATATGTGGCGTCTGGGAGATAACAAAACTGTACCATCTGTTTTCTTATGAAGTTGAACTGTGTGTTATCTTTCCATTGGCCGTGGTTTTTGAGATTCTTAAATTGTTTAGATGTTTTGCACTTTTCTTCAGTTAACTACTGATAAGCGCTCTCCCTCGTGTGCGCAAGCCCAAAACCAACTAAAACTCTGTTGGGCATTGCTAAAGCCAGTAAATGGGAATGGGGCCAGCCTCCAATCTTCCCAAGTCCAATTTTGGAAATGGGAGATCTTTTGGCTCCAATGAACAGAAGTTCTCTGCCTTACTATATTTAGGAGATAGTGGTCGATATTTAGAATATTTTTAGTAACAAAGATACGAAATAGATTAGTGGGCAAAATGGGGACTGAAAAAATGACACGAAATGGGTCGTCAACAGGTCAGTGGCAGCAGATAATTTGGCAACCAGTTGGCTTCTCTCTTCCTCCCAATTGAGCTGATCCTCTAGTTTTCTCTCGATGTTTTTTCACCCAGTGATTGGTTTTCTCGAGCTTTCCACATGAAATCTGTCAAGCTGGATCATGTATCTTGGAGTAATTTATTCAACGCTTCTCGAGTATCGGTTAGAGTTGGCTATGTGGTACTTTCAACTATTTACGTAGCGATAAATAATGTGGCAGGAATATTATTATGCACTTTTGTTGGTGAAATTAATTATACAATAGTCCAGGAGTATCGCCACATAGTACTCTGGACTTTACAACCTCACTTTCTTGTGAGTTCTATCACTAAGTGTATGGATCCTACAGAAACGTGTGGTTGTAAAGCAGTTTGGAGTATCATGTGACGGTACTCCTAGACTATTATATAATTGCTCCTTTTGTTGGATGATTGAGAGATAAGAAGTGAACACATTGTATGGTGGTTTCTTATTTGCATAGAGTACCACGTTTCTCAATGCCACAAGAGTATCCAATAATTGGCCCGTATCTTGGTACTATTCCCCTCTCTATATATATTTTGCTTCCGGTTTCTGCAATTTCATTCTTTGCAGTACATGCCTTCCTCTGCGAATGGATGTTAAATGGGCCAAATTGCTTGAGCTACAAGAATTTCGTTTAAGATCGGATCCAAGAATTAAGCCAGCCAAAGTTGGATACCTGTTTTGGGTTCGTTAAGTTTGCAAACTAATCTTGAACAAGCAAAGCTGATCGAGCAAGTTTTGTGAAGCTTGTTCAGAACGTCGTTCTGCTAGTAACAAACCAATTTCAACCACTTTTATAAAACTCAGATGAGTTTTTGAAGCCAAGCTTAACCAGTTTTGCTTGTTCGGTTCGTTTATAGACCTAGGTTGTATTTTCTTGTTATTATTAGAAAGCTTTAGGAGCGCAGGCGAACAAATTAACTGATATGAGTTGCCTTCAAAATATAAAGAATCGAAGATCGCTGAATCCAACTTTCCAAATAAAAACCATGCCACGCTTTCTCATTATTACATGAAATAACTTGGCGAATAAGCATTACGTATTATTGAAATAGAGTCTTTATTCTGTTTACACGACGAAGAAATTTACATTCCTTTTGAGACTATATTACTCGTAAACAAACATGCCATTAGGGAGATCAAAGCGAGAAACATGTTTTCATGATAGCATCTTTTTTTTTTTAACAAAGAGAGAGGAGATTTTATTCATCTGGGAGGCGAAAGCCAAAACATCAGAAAGTTGATAAACCAAGCAACGCAATTATCATGGAAATAAATAAAAACTTCTTCTAAAATGCGAATCCAAAAGTATTCATCAGTCAAGAAGAGCCACTGGCAACTGAAACAAAACTCAATAAGAAAAACTTAACTATGGAGTAATTACTACGACCATGCTAAAATAAAAAAACTGTGTCCTTTATTTAAATTGAGCAGAACAAGAAGATGCAAAAAAGTGGTACTGTATTAAGCAACTAAATAAGCATGCAAATTAATTGTTAAGGTTAAAAATCACCTCCACCATGAAGTAGCTCTCTGTAGATTTCAGATGATGCCCTAGCAGCACCAAGCTCCTTCATAAGTTGGCTTCTCTCTTCCTCCCATCCATGGCACTTGTCAAAGTATTCTTGAAGCAGGTTTTCGTACTTGGCATGGTATTTCGCTTCCAAGCTCTGAAATTCTTCACTACTACAACAACTACTCCTCCTCCTTACTTCTTCCTTCGATTCCTTCAAACTAATGTCGAGTTTAGCTTTCTGTTGTCCGGTTAATTCATCGTCTATTTTGTCGTTCATTTCATCCTTAATTTGCTTGCACTTCTTCCTTTGATTCCTTAGAGCTAAAATCAAGTTTAGCTTCTTGTTGTCCGGTATTTTTCTTGTCTATTTGTTTCTTCTTTTCATCTTCTGCTATGAGTGCGGCTGCAAGTACTACAACCCCAATTAATATCACTGAAGTCACGCATCTGATAAGGCTCCCAGTTCTTAAAAGTTTCAATGAGTGCAACACAGGTAGCTATCACTAATGTCACGGCTCCGATTACTGCAACTTCTGTTGCATTTGCATCATACTGATCGGCAGCCATCTTCATAAATGATAAAATTCAAACACAATTATTGGAGAAAATTAAGTACATGCAGAAGTACCACAATTATTCTTTCATTTGCATGTGTAAGTGTAATCGTAGTGTCAGATATGGATAAATAACGGGGTGGAGCGGAAAAATAAGAACGGACCATATACACATCAAACTATGTACAACCTATACGCAATGAAGCCACAAATAATCAAGCCATAAATAGGGCTAGATGGAAGAACAGAGCTACATATATGCATATGTTTAATTTTATATAGACAGGAATGTATATATATCAAGCACAATCTAGAAAATAGCACAATCTAAACGGTTTTGAATACTTGTAGCACCTTCTTTAAATTTGAATTTTTTTTTTTTTTTTGATTTATATAAAATGGCCTCATTTGAAAAAGTTTCCGGTCAGGCAATGGAAATTAAACTCAGAGCCGGTCATGTTTATATGCATATAGGGTTTTGATGCATGCACGTACGTACATTTAGAAGTGAGGAGAGGAGTGAGATGAGGTAGAGAGAGTTGGAGATAATAAAAAGGCCGGCGGCCGCAGACAATTGTCTGGCCCAAACGTCTTGGGGGGGGGGGGGGAACCCAATATATCGACAACACCCACATGGCTGCGGTGCATCGTTCCATCAAGAAAGCTAGAAACACAAGGTGTTCGGCGATTTGTAGAGATTTGTTACTGTCATTCACTACAGGAGGAGGTGAAGGCGGCTCTGCTCTATCTACCTGCTCCTTCGCCATTGATGCTCACGCAAATCAAATATGAGAGAGAGAGAGAGAGAGAGAGAGAGAGAGAGAGAGAGAGAGTGTAGGTTGTTGAGGGTGTGTATAGCACGGAGAGAAGAGAAAAATATTGGAGCTAATTTCTGTTACTTTTTTTTTGATTGCCAATTTCCGTTACTAGTAAGGAAACTGTTATGGGGAATATACAGAGATTCCATTTAAGATTTTTGACCCACAAGCACGAGAAAGTATAGTGTCTTGGAATAAAACCTTTAAAACATAATCCTAGAAAATATTATTCAGTCCTCCTAGGAAACCGACTCGTGGTATTGTCGAACCACTTTTACACTAAACATTTGGTTTGGGTCCATGACAAATGTGTAAGTTCCACACAAATATTGTATGATGAAAAATGGGTTTAGGGCACCAAGTGGTGGTGTCCGATGAGCACTGAATAATCTCTCTAATTTCAAAGTCAAAAACTTATTCAATTAACGAGCCACACGTAATTGAAATAAAATTTAATAGAAAAACTTAACTTGTACTATTAATTACCATCCAAATTAGAAAGAATCTACTTTAGTTTAATTCAACACAACAAGAAAATGCAAAAGAAGTGGTATTGTTGAGGCCACTTTTGCACCATGCCACATATTTGGTGTCGGTCCACAACAATTGTGTAAGTTCCACTTGGCCAATGTATGATGAAAAATGGGTCTAGGGCTCCACGTTGGTATGTCCGATGAGCACTAAATGATCTCCCTAAATAGAATGTCAAAAACTTACTCAAATGTAAGGAAGAGCCACAAGTAACTTAAACAAAACTTAACGGCCCCGTTTGATAACGGGTTTGGGAGTTGGGATTGGAGTAATAATCCCATGGGATTATTAATACTTTGTTTGGTAACAAAAAAAGGTTCGGACTATTAGTCCGTTGGGATGCTGAATCCGGAGATTAGAGGGTATTAACAATACCCCGTGGGACTTGGTATTCTTAGTCCGATCCCAACCCATTCTCATTACTAATCCCTTTTCATTACCAATTTCTTCTATCAATCCAATCCCATCATCTAATCTCATCTCAAACAAACACGATATTAATAATCCCATTATCTAATCTCATCCCAAACAAATATACTCAGTATCAATCCCTTCTCATTAATAATCCCATCTCATTTCCAATTCCAATCATAATCCCATCTCCTTACGAATCCCATCTATTTATCCCCGTTATCAAACGGGGCCAACAAGTACTATTCTTTTCCCGAAGAAGAAAAGAGTTTATTAAAAACAGAACAAGAAAATGCAAAAGAGTGGAAGCTGTAAGCAACTAAGCAAGCAAATTATTAAGGCTGATGATGAAGATGCAAATCATGAAGGAGCTCTCTGTAGATCTCCAATGATGCCCTAGCAGCACCGAGCTCATACATCAGCTGGCTTCTCTCGTCCTCCCATCCATGGACAACATCGAGTTTAGCTTTCAGTTGTCCGGTAAATTCCTCATCTGTTTTGTTGTTCATTTCATCATTTGCTTGCACCTCTTCCTTTGATTCCTTCGAACTAAGATCAAGTTTGACTTCCTGCTGTCCGGTATTTTCCTCGTCTATTATTTTGTTCCTTCCGTATTTTGCTTGCAATGATTCCAAGGCTACGTATAATGCAACCCAGAAGGCCATCAGTGGAATCATGCCCCACATAACGCTCTCATATCTTAAAGTTTCAATGATTCCAACCCCAGTACCTATCATTAATATCGCGGTTCCAAGTACTGCAACTTGAATTGCATTTGCATCATTTCGATCTTTAGCCATCTACATAAAAAATAAAATTCAAACACAATTATTGGAGAAAATTAGTACAGAAATACCACAATTATTGTTCCATTTGCATGTGTAGTCGTAGTGTCGGATATGGATAAATTATGGGTCAGAGCAGAAAAGAAAGAACAGACCATATACACATCAAACTATCAAATTGAACACGTACGTACGCTAGATTGGAAGAGCAGTACATACTTACATACATATGTCTAATTTTATATTATCCAGGAATGTAACACAATCACACTGATCACAAAAACACACAATATGTATATACATTGTCTACAATGTATACTTTTACTAAAAAAACAAGTCTTAAAATATAGTGCTTACCAATCCACTTGCTGTGATTGTTAGACTTAATCCCATATCGCACTTTATTTTCGGAGGGTTTTCCCTTTTGTTTGTGCCATAATTGCACTTTATATTTCGTTATGATCTATGTGTTCTGAATTCTTTGTTGACCTCTGCACGTGCGAGTCGGGGGCCGCACGTAAGGGAGAGTGTTAGACTTAATCCCACATCCCTCATCTAAGTTACCCAAACTTGGTTAATAAAATCTAGAGGTTACTCCACCTATTGCCAATTGGTTTTAGGTTGGAATCCTCCAAAAAATCTAACATGGTATCAGAGTTAGATTTTGAGTGGTCTCACCTCATAGAGACAAGTCTCCGTCGCCCGAGTTAATCATCTCACCTCATCAATTCATACTTTCTACGTGCATCATCTGAGCTGCATGTGAGGGGTCACCTGAGTCAAATCCTCCTTATTTTCTCCATTCGTACCTCCACGTGTATCCGCATTACACATGAGGGGAGAGTGTTATTAATCTCACATTACTCAATTAAGCCACTCAAATTTGATTAATATATTCTAAATATTCTAAAAATTACTCCACCCACTGTCAATTGATTTTAGGTACAATCCTGTCATTGTCGTTCCTCGTATTCGGTTTTCATATTTGTGCTTCATAGCTTGACATGCAAATTGAAGACGTACTTACGCTTATGTATGTATATAGGGTTTTGATGCATGTAGGTATACGTACCATTGGTAGAAGTGGTCTTGAGGAGATGAATGCGATGAGGTAGAGAGAGTTGGAGAAAATAAGAGGGAAGACGACTAAAATCAAGAAGCTGCCCCCAACGCCTGGGGGAACCCAGTAGAATAACGCCGACAAGGTTATGACTCGTTCAATCCAGAACGCATGTCGCTCAATTAGGTTTTCGGCCATTCCTTGAGGTTTGTTCCTACCATTCACTAAAAAAGGTGGAGGCGGCGGCACTGCACTATTTGCCTGCTCCTTCGCCATTGATGTTCGATCACCCAAATCAAAATATGAGAGAGAGAGAGAGAGAGAGAGAGAGAGAGAGAGAGAGAGTTAATTTTCTTGTTGAGGATGTGTATAAGTATAACACGGAGAGAGGAGATTTTATGGATATGCGTTGGAGTTAATTTCCGTTGCTGATAAGGAAACCGTTATGGACAGGGATTCCATTCAAGAGTGTTTTTTTTTAGATGATATACATCAGTTCGGGTTAGGGTTAGCACGTCCAGAGGCCTTAGTCCCAGAAGTCCAGGCCCCTTGTGGGACTCGAACCATGGTTGTCACTAGGGGAGGGACGGGAGATGAGTTATCAACTTTACTAGAAGTGGTTCTCTCCCATTCAAGAGTTCAGACCCACGAAAAATAGAGTCGTGCCTAGATTAAAAAACCTTTAGAAAGACAATTCTAAAAATTCACTTTCACTCTTTGTGGTTTGGGTCAGATACTTTCCTATATATGGTTCAAAAGTGTGCACGTAATACCTAATTCCATTCATATTAATGTCAAGTGTGACGGATGCACAATTAAAGTCGGATATGCCCTCAAATTCATCTTCTTCATTGAATCCAACTTATCCATCCTCTGTGTCAAAAATTGCATCTGAACTGTTGATGTTGTAGAGTTTGACAAGTACTACATTCATACCAAAATTCAAGTCGATTAAAACATGAAAACCTCATGGTCGAATCAAAGTTATTATGAAGAAAATTTTCAAATTGAAATTTACCATTTATTTTAACAAGAATTAGAGATCACTGAGTTATTGATATATATCTGAACGAATTGATTTTTTTTTACAGAAATGCTCTATTTTTTTTCATTAATACATGATCTATGAACGGCTCAAATTTGATTTTAGTTAAATTCAAGAGAAGCGTAAGATACACCTTCATTAAAATAGACATAATTGAGTGTTATATGCACACTTTTGAATCATATGAGGTATATCCACACAAGACCCAATCCACATACAGGAGGTCAAAGTAGACTTTGCCCTACTATTAAATCCTCTTGAGACACTGCCACTTTTGCGATACACGTTTGGTATGGGCTCCACAACAATTGTGTAAATTCCACCACAATGTATATGGCGAACAGGGCCGAGGGCACCATGTGTGTTATGAGCATTGAATAATTATCTCTCTAAGAGCATCTCTAACACTTGACTTCAAATTGGAAATGTCAAATTTTTTTTGAAGGCTTATATGGCATTTTGGCATCTCAAATTTGACATTAAAACCTCATCTCCAACCCTTATGCCACATTCTATTTATTTAAAAAGAAAAAAAAAAACCTCAAATAAACCCTTATGCCACTTTCTATTTATTTAAAAAGAAAAAAAAAACCTCAAATAAGTAATACAGAGAGGTTTTAAACTTTTTAACAATAGCTTTTTACCTTCAACGGTTACTTTTTGACATTTGGCATAAGAGAGGATAGTTGCCAAAATTGGCATGCAGTTACTCTTTGAAATTTGGCATAGGAGAGGGTAGTTGCCAAAATTGGCGTGCAGGAGCTTCATGCCAAAGCCACATCAGCTTTGATATGAGTGAAGGCAGATGGGTTGGAAGGTGAGTTGATACCAAAAGTAGATATTGCACCATCCATATCATGTTTGACATTTCCCATTAGAGATGCTCTAAGTACCCAAATTCAAATTAAAACGATTCAACTGTCAAAGTAACTTAAAGAAAACGTAATAATGAAAAAAGCTAATTCCATTAATGCCCTAGCTTGCAGCACCCAGCTCATACATCAGTTGGCTTCTCCGTTCCTTCAATTCCTTAATTAAAACTAATTTCGAATTCTCTCAAACGAACTTGGAGTTCCCCTGCTTATTCCCCTGTATATTTGTCCTTTTACTCTTTCTTTCAGAACACTATACTATTATTTTATTCTCAAGATGACACCGTCAACAGATCTAGGTTGTGTTTTCTTGTGATTATTAGGAAAGCTTTTTTTTTTTTTAGCAAAAATAAATTTCATTAATTCATAACACGAAGTATAGAGATAATAAGGGTTTGGGTACACCGGCTTGACCACCCAAGACCCTCTTCTCCTAACTATACGAAGGATACTGATTTAAACCCAACAGGCTGAATCTAAACCAAGAGGAAAAACCCTTAAAAACGCAAAAACTATTGGCGAGAAGCCAACAGGACACCTAAAGGGCCAAAACCCAACCATCAAATGGGCAAAAAGCTCAAACTGACCCAATCTTAACAGCAAACAGCCCAAACACCCAAAACCAAACAGCAAGCAGGCAAACGAACTGATATGCGTTGCCTTCAAAATATGAAGAATCGAAGATCGCTGAATCCAACTTTCCAAATGAAAGCCATGCCACATTTTCTCATTATTACATGAAATAACCTGGCGAATAACTCTAGATGGCCATTGGATGTATTGCAGCATTATGCATCATCGAAATAGAGTCTTTATTCTGTTTACACGACGAAGATGCATGCCATTAGGGAGATCAAAGCGAGAAACATGTTTGATAGCATCTCACAGATGGAATTACTTACTAAGCAATGCAATTGTCATTGAAAAAAACAAAAACAACTGATTAAGCATGCAAATTACTAATTATTAAGGTTAAAAATCATCTGAATCATTTAGAAGCTCTCTGTAGATTTCAGATGATGCCCTAGCAGCACCAAGCTCTTTCATTAGTTGGCTTCTCTCTTCCTCCCATCCAAGGCACTTATCAATGTACTTTTGAAGTAGGATTTCGTACTTGGCATGGTATTTAGCGTCCAAGCTCTGAAATTCTTCACTAGTACAACAACTACTCCTCCTTAATTCTTCCATCGATTCCTTCAAACTAACTTCGAGTTTAGCTTTTTGTTGTCCGGTAAACTCCTCATCTATGTTGTCGTTCATTTCATCTTTTGCTGCTTGCACTTCTTCCATTGATTCCTTCGAGCTAAGATCAAGTTTGGCTTCCTATTGTCCGGTATTTTCCTCGTCTAATTTTTTGTTCCTTTTGTTGTATTTTGCGTCCACTGAAACCAAGGCTAGCATTAATGCAACCCCGATAGATATCACTGGAGTCATGATTTTGTTATGGCTCCCATACTTTACAGGTTCAATGATTCCAACCCCGGTAGCTATCACTAATGTCGTGGCTCCAAGTACTGCAACTTGAATTGCATTTGCATCATTTCGATCTTTAGCCATCTACATAAAGAATAAAATTCAAACACATTTATGAGAGAAAATTAAGTACAGAAGTACCACAATTATTGTTCCATTTGCATGTGTAATCATAGTGTCGGATAAATTATGGGTCAGAGCAGAAAAGAAAGAACAGACCATATACACACCAAACTATATGCATACAACCTATATACATATGTTTAAATTGTGTGTTACATTCCTGGATAATATCAGAACCTCCCATCTTCGGCCTAAAAAACATTCTAGTACTGACTCGTGAGCTTTGTTCTTGATCGTAAGCCGTACCAAAAAACCTCCCATCTACGGCCTAAAAAACATTCTAGTACTGACTCGTGAGCTTGTTCTTGATCGTAAGGCGTACCAAAATTGCACAAACGAATCAGATGTCTACAAGAAGTCAAGTGGTAATTTGTGAATCCAATCCACTCACTAGTTTTCTCTCTCTTGATTTTGATGAGATTTTGGTACCGTCTACTTTTCTTGTTTTATTTTCCTACCCAACACTGGCTATGCTATATGTATGATTATCTTGGAATGGTTTGTACATAGGCTCAACTAACTAAAATTCGAACCTTAGCGGATCGAACGGGCCCTAGTTCTCTTGTTTGCTAGAGTTTAGTTGATGTTTTTGGAATAAAAGGCTTCAAATAGCTCACATATGTTGTGTCCTGACTCCTGAATTAAAAATCTTCATGCGTCTTGTTTGATTGGAGTCCTATTTGCTTATTTATTTACTTAGAATCTGGTTGAATCTGGACCAATAGTGAATTTATTTCATTTTAGTTGTATATTTTTTATTTTTTATTTTTTTTATTTTTTATTTATAATTGGATGCCCGGGCCAACTTCTTTGTGTTGTTGCATAGGCCAATTTGTCATACATCTTGCAGGGAGTGAGAATATTGTAGGAATATATTGGACTAAAAGACTATTGTCTTCTTGCATGAAGCTCCTTTTGTTTTCTCTTTTGATTTGTTAGTAAGTACAGTAAAGCCCCTTTCTTGTTCCTGGCTTCATCACCAACTGCTTGATGAATTTTTCACGTGTTCTAGCTAGCAATGGTTTTTTTTTTTTTTTCGAAACGGTGAAATAAATGAGGGGGCAGAAGATGGGTTGAGGTCTAAAACTTCATTGAGGGCCATGTTCAGCTTGCGTAGTTGCTTAAAATCTGATCGAATCTCGACACAACTGTACATACGTGTTCAGATTTGACCAGATTTTCAGTAACTAAGACGTCAAACTAAGAACCTACCCTTAGTGAACTTGTTAGTTCCTTGATTTCTTTCACTCACTTCAGTATGTCTACATCTTGAATGGTGGTGTACTTAAATCATAGATTTGAGAAGGATCCAGTGGAGGCCAGTGGGAGAGATTACCACCTAACGGTCATATTTATATACGTTGGTTGAAGGGCACAAATTTAGCTGAATTATAATCTAATCTATCCCTATATATATCGAACTAATTGTATGGAGCAGGCACATAAACCGAGTATAAATGTGGCTTTGTTGTACCGAGTTAGGTGCTGCTGGTTAGGACTTTTTTAAGAAACCTGTACCACATTCACGGTTGCGGAAGTAGGATTATTGTACCATAGCGGGTGCCAAGCAGTGTCTTCTCCTGAGTCCCTCTTCCCCTTCTCCCCGTCGGTATACAAGATAGGAGTCTTTTATCAGATCATATTGCATCACACAATCCTTCGGACCTTCGAAGAACAAATAAAAAGACATGATGATTAGGATCTTATGCGGTTAATAGATTAGTAGTAAAAAAGAAGGGCATTTTTGACACATTTGTAGAATATATGTTAAGTTTGTATCTATTTTGTTATTCAAGTGAGATTTGTTTTTTATATCGTGGTTGATATTGTAAGTGATATTGAAACATCTTACCTTTGATCTCTTTTTTCATTTTTTCTTTCTTTCCCCTAATGGCTAAGAGGAACCATAGCATGAATGAATAGGTGATGGAATTGACTCATCCCTCAATCACGTTAGGTTAGGTCATCCAAAACCTAGCTTGGTTACCATGTAAAAATCCTTGGAGCGGTCCAACAGATTTTAAATAGCGGTAGCAGATTGGGTAACGATAGCGGTATAGGCGTAGGGGGAGTATCAAATGATACGTAGCAGGAATCATGTCTAGCGGTCGTACGTGCATTTTTTAATATCGCTTTTGGCACCAAAAGCACCCTGTAGTAGCAATAGCAGGCAAAAAATCGGATACAAAGCGATACGTAGCGGGAACTAGCCGATACGTGTGTGAATTCTGGGTGGCACAAGTATAACAGAGTGTAGCAGTACCAGAGGTCAAAAAATCTGCTACATATGTACGTAGCGGCCCGTTTTTAAAACTAACTCCAACCTGAAATCAATTAGCAATGCGTATAGTAACATATGAATTATATTAACCAAGCTTGGATGACTTAGGTGAGCAACGTAGAATAAGTCTTAGATGGAAGCAGATCGAAGAGAATTCTTCTTGAATTCTTCTTGCAAGTATAAGACATTGATTTCTCTTTGAAGTTAGGTTAGTAAACCCTCATGGACTAGATCCTTTTCTTTCTGCCATGAGCTATCTATCTATTTTAAGAAGCTTTTCATTAACTCTAATTTCATACGTCAGATCATTCTAGTTTTGCTTTTCTGCTTTCAATAAGCAAGACTCTGTTTTCATGCACTGAATTCCCCTATTTCTCACAAATGCAGCACAAGAAAATACGGTCGTCTGTTATGCTGGGAGTAGCTCACTCTCGTCTCTTGCTCATTTCCGAAGCACTGAAAGAACAGAAAAACGTATCACTCTCCTGCTCATTCAAATGTGGGATTTCAATTGGTGTGCCATTATTGGTACGGTACCTGGATATCTCACCAAGGTAAAGATTTATAGTTTTTTGGCTCGTTTTGAATTTCTCGGCCTCCATGGTCCGGACTAACACTTGTATGTGGTTTATGGAGCGATCTGATTTTTTGATCCGGACCAGCATGCGCTTTTCAGCCTATTTTGGCTATATTCTAAACTTCCTAAAGAATGATTTTGGAGTTTCTTTTTTGGTTTTGGACTCTATATGCAAAGGAAATATAATCTGGTAAGGATTCTGGCTTTAGGAAGCAATCTGTGGCTATAAATATAGCCTTGCTCTCTCATTAGGGTTTAAACTTCTTGAGTGAATCCCTTTGAGAGGCCCCTAGGGGGTCTCATCTGTAGAACCTTAGGGTTCGTCTGGAAGATCTTCATCTATTTCTGGTTGACCCTTTTTTGGTGGGTTCTGTAGGCCTCCGACCGTCTGGAAGATCATTTGATTCAGCGATTCTTTTTGGTTGAAACCGTGAGGTTTCTTGAGAATCATTTGTTTCTGTGTGGCATCCGGTCACATCTGTGGAACTTTGTTCTGTCTGTGTATCTTGGTTAAAAACCTTAAGGGTTTTGTGAGACTTGATGAAAAAGAATCTGTATTTGGTGAGAGATTCCAATCGGATTTTTTATTTGGTGAGAGAACTTGTATTTTGGGGTTGGTGAGAGTCTTTTTGTGAGGGCTTTATTTGTTCGTCACCATTGTAGCTCTTCGGAGCATCGTTCTCTTTATATAGTGGAATCGTCTTTCGTTCGCTTGCCCGTGGAGTAGGTTTACAGCTGTAAGCCGAATTACGTATATCTTGGTCTCTCTTATTCATTTTCTTTTTTTGGTTTGGTTTCTCCGTTGAATTTCGCATATGTTTGGTTTAGTTACTTTCAATATCATAAACATCAATAATCGTCGGGTTACGGTTAGGTTCTTCGGGGGCCCGCCGCACAACATCAGAATGTAATTTCTCTCTTCTGATTACTTTTCTTTTGTCCCCTCTATAAATGTGCCACCTAAACCTCATCCCTACCCCTTAGAGCAAGTCTAATGGGGTTGAAAAACTGGTGTTATCTATTTTAATATATAAAGGGAGAGCACCACTTTGGTGTCTCCCCTGTTATATATTTCTCTTCCCCATAAATACCCCCCTAAGAGAAAAACACACAATACAAAACAGTTAATTGTGATAATATTCTATATTATAAAATAAAGCGGTTTTCCATCAAAATGTCTACACATACAAACATAAATGCATCTATAGCCGTTCGATCGTTCTTAGTGATAAGGTTATAGCCGTTGGATCAAAGAAATGAAGGTTTCCTAATGTATTAAGTACTAGTGTTAGCCCGTACCTACGGCACTACGCACTCTTGTTGGAAGGGGATGACAGTTGTGTAATTAGCTTTAAAATATGGGCTCTTTAATGAGACGAGGAGAATGCCTCTCAGCCCTTGGATCAAACCAATTCTAGCTATTCCAATAACTTGTCCCCACACCCTTCTGTTTTATAATAGAGATTAACCTACATTACTCTCTCTCTCTCTCCCCCCCTCTCTCTCTCTCTCATAAATTACTCCCATTAAAATATTGTATTTAAAACCACCTATTAAGGCATTATTCAAATGAAAATCAAAATTAAATATAACATTTGTACAAAATCGAAATCAAAGCCACCGGGATCACCGAAATCAAAACCAACATTCCTTTTCCTATTTCTAGGCTGTCAAACGTACATCACGGAAATCACCGAAAAAAGAATTTTCTATATATAATTCATATGATTTTCACATTCTTCTTCTTTACTATGCGTTATTGTTTATTGCATAGTTGAATTTGGTAGACACAGGTTGATTTATTGCACGTAAGTTAGTTTTAATTTGCGTGTGGTGATTATTTGAGCCATATATTGCACGTGAGTTCAATATTTGTTTATGTGTGCTGATTGTTCGAGGCACGAGCATACGCTAGTTTTTTTTTTTTTGGGTAAGATAAAATTGTATTAGAAAAGAGAACACATTACACCCATCAGGAGCATACCCCAAGCCAACAAACTATACAGATCAATACCACAAAGAAACCACCTAAAAACAATTATCACTCCACTACGTGCACAACTTTCTTTGCTCTTCTCCCCAACTAGTACCAGAATTTTTCCTTTTTACCTCATTTCAATCTCTGTAACTTCTCTGAATTCTTCGTTTACTCTACAACAATGACCTTTCCTTCTTCACTTTTCGTTCCTTCCCGTATTTACACTGTATCAATGGCACACCTGTCACTTTCTTTCTCTACTTTTTTTGCTTTTATCACTTTCTTTTTCTACTTCTTTTGCTTTATCTAAACATATATCTAATTCTTTTGCTTTGTAGATAGATGCTTGTTTTTCCTTTTCCTTTTCCATAAACTGGTACGGGGAAAGGCAGGGTAGGGTCGTTTTGTGGATTGGCTTTTGTGTTTTTTTTTTTTAAAAAAAAGAAAATTACATTCATGCAATTTTTGCTCACAAACCAAAAAAAAACCGCCTCCTACATTTACTTATGGCTCCTACATTTACTTATGGCACACATGATGCATATGCAAGTCGAATTTTCACAACATTTGTGAAATTTTGATCAAATAATAAGTGGGAATCATTTTTACAAAAATATATATTGTGAAAATCCGAT
>BPLS01000270.1:259078-271743 GCA_019656275.1 Rhododendron kiyosumense | reverse complement strand
ACTGATTTAGCACTATGAATGGTTCTGGAACATCTTAGTTGTTGATTTAAGTCAGACTAGTCTGCATGTTTTCCCAAGATGATAGACGATTAGTTTTTTTCTATTATTGTCTGCACTTGTTTTCATGAAGTTCATTGTTTCTTGTTTACAGGGAAATTGTGGTGCAGTTCAATGCTGACATGGCTGACGGAATGCCATGGAAGTTTATTCCCACCCAACCCGAGGTTCTCTACTTTATGCGAGGTTCTCTACTTTATAATGTGTGTGCTATATGTGCATTGGATATACCTACATGGGATTATCTACATGAATCAAGAGCCATACATGCTTCCTGGTGTTGATATGTGATTCCTGGGATGTATCTGTAGGTACGGGTTAGGCAGGAGAAAGTGCACTTGCATTTTACACTGCTGAGAATCAAAGTTCAACGCCTATAACTGGTGTATCTAAGTACAATGTTACCCCAATGAAGGTACAACTTCTCATTAGGCTTATACAAAACCTGTTGAATCAGTTCAATTAAAATATTCTAGCATCAAGCTCAGATTGGTGGTTGAGTTCCGAAGAATGTATTAAATGAAGTTCCAAGTCTCTTTAAAGAAGAACATAACTATACTGAAGTTTTTTATGATATTTCTTTCTTCATAGTTTCTCTAGGTTCTTCATAACTTGGGCTCCAGGCAGTGTTCTAAAACAAGGAATTAATCGCCGACTAAGCGGCCATTAATCGCTGGCGGGGTCTATCCAATTAGGTCCGACTAACGATTAATCGCCAATTACTTGTGAATATGCACCGATTAATCGCTCATAGGTGGCCGACCGCCCGACTAGTGTCTAGCAACTTCTAGAACATTGCCTCCGGGGCTTATGGTTTTAAACTTTTAGTGCCATCTTGCTCGAAATGAAATGTTAATCTTCATGAAGGACACCTATAAACTCTCTTTGAGTATAACTTACTTTGATAAACGAATTCAATTTGTTCAGCTTCCAGTAACTCCTAAGAAAGGGAGTGATTAGATTGTGATGCTTTTCAGGCCACAGTGTACTTTACTAAGATTCAGTGCTTCTGCTTTGAGGAGCAACGACTTCTTCCTGGGGAGCAGATTGATATGCCAGTGAGTAACATACTCCTTTTTTTGAGCAACGTTTTCCAATAAAGCCCTTTTGCTATTTATTTAATGATTTTCATTTACAGGTATTCTTTTATATAGACCCTGAGTTTGAAACCAATCCTAAAATGGATGGTATCAACAACTTGATCTTGTCCTATACCTTTTTCAAGGTTTCTAAAGAATAGAGGCTACTGCCCCCCAATATTAGCATCTGTGCGTGTACCTCTAATAAGATTTACCTTTTGTAACAATATTCTCTCATTTTTATTCTTGATAGTTTAGTCAACAGAATTTTTTTGAGGAGCTGTTGATGAGAACCGAGGTGGAAGCGTGTTTTGACTTATGAATTTGTTCAAGGACATGGAAAAGAATGAGCTAATGGCTAGCCACAATAAATTTTCCAATTCCAGAGTGCCAAAAATGTTGCAGATTTTCAGTCTTACAATTGATTGCATATCTAGCTTGGCATTCCATTGTTTTTCTCTCATGTGCTCGCCAAAATTTGGATTCCGATGTGTTGGGAATGTTGTTAGGGGTTGGTGGTGTTGGACATTCTTATACAGTAAAACGTTCATTTTGTAACACTCTAGCGATATTTTTGGAAAACCGCGGAAAAAATGGAAACATGTACTACTTGTACAGAAAATGAATACAGGTTTTTTGAAAAATGTCATTGCCGCATATGACCTGATAAATTTACATACTTGAGACTTCAAAGCCAAAAGAGAGTCACTTTCAATAATGTGATACGGCAAATCAGAAGTGCGGCTGCTGTGCCATTTCTCTGCTTTCATTACACGCTTTTTCTCTCCTTAATTTAGATCCAAACATGCGTGTATAACGATATTGTTGGTGAGTATTTAATCAAAAAAAAAAAACTTAGGTGAAAGTACATAAATACCTCCTCAACTATCACTGATTTTCGTAAACATCTCCTTACATTTAAAAGCGTCCATGGAGACCCCCTCAACTACTGGAAACGAAATAAAGACAAACTCCGTTAACGGAATGGATAAATTGACGAATATACCCTTATTATATTATACTCTTACATGATAATTTCAAAAAAAAACTTGATATTATTTACCCCACCCACCCTAGTTCTGGTTCGGAGAGAGAGAGAGAGAGAGAGAGAGGAGGAGGAGGAGGAGGAGGAGGAGGAGAGTGATCGGCGACCATCACCACCGCCACTGGCAGCGCCACCAACGAAAGGGAAGCTTCGACTCTGGCCGTCTCTTTCGAAATCCCAAAGCTGAGATTCGAGTGCTGATATAAGGCGCTAAATTTCGATTTTCAACGACTTCAAGTTGTCGATTTCGCAGCGAATTTGAGACACTTCAGCTCCGTTCGACTCCATGGCTCTTCTCTGCAGGGACTGTGGAAAGTTCGCAGGGTTTTGGAATATGGATCACTCACCCCACGCTCCAATGTGAGCTCTTTTTTGAACAATGTTGCTAACTTTAGAAACCTTTTGGTTTTGATTATACCATTGTGGATGCTCTTACATTCCCGTTTTTGTCTCTTCCAAGCGTATAAATCATGGGAATAAGTCACATTCTCAATATTTCTCTTCAAAATTCCCACCATCCACACTGAGCCTTACTGTTATGCTAGACCCTATCCCCACCTTCCCAAAATGAGAACTATCTTAGATGAAACTACGTAAATAACAAGTTTTTCACAAGATACTAAAAACATAACTTAAATTGCAGCATTATACAAGTATTACACATAAGTAAGAGATTGGTCACATACAACAAAGAGGATTGGGACATACCTTATTATCTTCATTTGAGAAATGAATTAAGCACTGCTGGATCACATGATGTCCATTTGGGTCAGTGGCCAGTACTACGGCACCAGGGCTCAGAGCTGACAAAACCAAGGAAATTTGCCGTTGGCTATCAATAGTCTCCAACAATCTCTGCACAACTCTAGTTCTGCAATCAAAACAATACTAATCAGCATTAAAACACCACGAAAAATATCAAACTAACAACGAACACCAATCCATACGTACCCGTGGGGGTTGAGACATATAGTAACGAGTTGATTCTGAATCTTGGTTAATGCTAAAACCATTAGAGTCCTCTGTCTCTCATTGCACACCTTCCCAAGCTTCTGAACAATGTAGTTCCCAAACTGATCCTTCATCAGCTCACCCGCATGGTCTATCACCTCCATCAACACCATCTCAATTTCGTCCTCTCCCGGGTCCTCGAACTCTGTTTGCAACAACCTACTCCCGTATTGGTCTTTCGCCAAGCTAACAATCCGACCACGCAAATCCTTCAGCGAATAACCGTTCAAGAACTGTGGAAATTGATTCAAACTCCTACTACCCAGATTGTTATGAGTTCACAGGCGCAAAATTATCAAGAAAATTGCTTTTGTATGAACCAGCTGGCCACTTTTCTACCATGCACATATTTTGTAATTAGGTCACTCATCTCAACAAGATCTATATGATGGACAATTTTGATTATCAATATAGGCCCTACATGTAGGGGTGGATCTATGTTGGGACACGTGGGGTCATGTGCCCCCACGCCTTTTTAAAGAAAGATAGTAGTAAAATAAGTTAGATATAAATACAAAAAAGTCTCCTACTCTAGTACAAACTAGAAGTATAGTGTAGTGATCATTACAGATTGTGAAAAGTTGTAGGGGCCTGAGATTCCTAGGACCCTCCATCCCTTGTATTTTTTCATTTTTGATCTACCTCTTTTCTGTATTTCTCCATTTTCGTTCTACTTCTTTCTTTTATTTCTTTATTTTTGTTTTACCTCTTTTGTTTTCATCTCAATCCATTACAAAATTAAATTACTAAATACTATATCCTTTAGTTTACTTGGCCACTTTGACAGTTGAAAGTATATTTCCAGCCATGAATATTGTGAAAATCGGTTGCGAAATAGAATGAGTAATCAATATTTAATAGTTGAATGATAATTTAGTGGTACACAAAGAAATATTTTTTAAGATTGTGAATAATAGATGCTCCCAGTATATAAAATTCCTGGGTCCGCTACTGCCTCCACGGGCCCACAAAACACAATATGGAGGGGAAATCAGAGGGAAGAACTGGAGGGGAGGCGAGTCCTATGGGGAATATACAGAGACTCCATTTTAAGAGTTTAGATCCCCGAAAAATAGAGTAATGCCCGGAATAAAACTTAGGAACACAATTTTAGGAAACATTATTCAATCCTCCTGGGACACCGTCACATAGTATTGTCTAGGCCACTTTTGCACCACACATTGGGCGTGGGTCCATGACAACTGTGCAAGTTCCTCCCCAATGTACGATGAAAAATGAGTCTGAGGCACCATGTAGTGGTGTTCGATAAGCACTGAATCTAATTCCAAAGCCAAAGACTGTCAGGAGAGCCACAAGTAACTGAAATAAAACTTAACTAGTACTATTACCATCCCAAATCAGAAAGATTTTACTATAGATTAATTCGACAGAACAAGAAAATGCAAAAATGTGGCAGTAAGCAACTGAGCAAGCAAATTATTAAGGCTGATGATGATGATGATGATGATGCAAATCATGGGAAGCTCTCTGTAGATTTCCATTGACGCCCTAGCAGCACCTTGATCATGCATCAGCTGGCTTCTCTCTTCTTCCTATCCATGGAATTTGTTCAAGCCTTTCTGAAGTAGGTCCATTCCGTTTCGGATCGAGGACCTTTTGCTTCCAAGCTCGGGAATTTTTCACTGATACTCCTTACTTCTTCCATCAATTCCTTCAAACTAACATTGAATTCCTTCAAATTAACTTTGAGTTCCTTGACTTCGTTCAAAGTAACTTCAGCTTCATTTTTGCTGTTGAAAAACAAAACTTCAAGTTCAGCTTCCAGTTGCCCGGTAGTCTCCTCGTCTATGTTGTTCCTTTCGTCTTTTGCTTCAGGTTCAGCTTTTTTCTTCCCGTCATTTTCCTTGTCTGTTTTGTTCGTTCCCGTCATTTTTTGCTGTCACTTTTTCCTTTGATTCCTTCAAGCTAGCTTTCTCTTGCCTGGTATTTTTCTCATCCATTTTATTCCTTCCATCCTTTGCTTTCACTTCTTCCGTTGACTCGTTCAAGCTAAAATCAAGTTTAGCTTTCTCTTGTTCAATTTTTATTCTCGTCCGTTCCGTTTTTATCCTTGCCAAATTCCTGCAACGACAACCATGATCAATTATCTCCTTCTTCTTTTTTATAGGCAATAAAAGTTTTATTAAGAAAACTTATCAAGTTGGGGGTATGGGAGAGGAATCCAACCAAAGTTGGATGGAAAAAAAAACAGTGGATCGAGGTCCAAACACCTTAGGGGCAAAAGCCCGAACACCTAAAGGCTTCAAAATGCCTACAATTGAACTAATAAGCCCAGCCCAAGAACCAAAACAAATCCTAATCCAAGCAACCCTAATCACCGCCGCCACAAAAAATAGAGCAGCCGCCATCACACTACAACTGACAGCAACACACGCGCGCACGCACACACACAGATAGCTCAACAAAATATCAAAACACCCCACACACCACCTCGTACACCCTAGACCCATTAGAAAGTAGAACAGGACCTCTACCGAACCCAGGACTCATTCCTTTTGTGCTTATTCCTTTGGAGAGGAGCGAAAGGATTGTGTCTTAGTAGAAGATCCAGATCCTTAGCTTCCTGTTCAATCATCTTTTTCTTTCTCAATACACCAATGTCATCATACTTAATGCCCAACTTAGTGCCTGCTATGATAGTTTCTTGAAGTTCCTCTGCAATCCTGTACTGCTCCTAGTCTGGTGTATCAGCTATATAACCAGAGACTTCATGAGACGGAGCTGAAATTCCACTCGACTCAATCGAAACTAAATCTTCACCATAAGGCTAGCTCCTATTTTTACCATTGACCTCCCTAGGCTGAAAATCCACCATTAAATTAATCCCTGCAAATTGAGATGCTCTGATATTGTTTCCAGAATCAAAGACAATAGGTTCATTCCACACTTCCTTACCTTCATTAATCGGCTTCATTGGGTCAGTAACATAGGAGCAATATGACTCAACATCTTGTCCCCTTGGGATTTAACTACCGTAACTTCAGCCTCATGGAAAAGAGAGAGAAGCCCATTGAATCCACAATAGAATCCTCTCTCTCCCTCTCTCCAAAAAAGTATTGGCAAATTATTAGGACTGGTTTCCCACGTACCGTACGTATGTAGGATCGATCCATATACGGAGTACTATATACAATGTGCACTAGAATTTAATTTGGAGTTGTGGAGACCGGAATTCACTGGTAATAAAAATTGTGAGCAGTGGTTTTTTTTTATTTTGCTAAGCAAAAATAATTTATTAATCTTTACAAAGGATTACAAAAATTAAAATAATCAAGGGCACGCCGGCACAAAATCACCCAAGACTTCAAGGCAGGCAAGACGTCAACCGGACAGCAAAAACCAAAAATAGCCAAGAACCTCAAGAACAGAAAAACAACCAAGAGCTAAAACAAGCAAAAGCCCCAAAGCAGCTCAAACAACTAGACAAACACCAAAAGCCAAAGACACCGAAAGCTAAACACCAGCAAATCCGAACACAAGGAGCACACCCCAAACCGGCCAAAGCTCGATATTAAAATTTGTGAGCAGTGTTACTAATCCTGAGGATTACAAACACTTGATATGGGATTGAAATACTATGGGTAACTCAGAGAGAGTGAGAGAATAGATTAATTGATGTAGCAAGTTTCACAAAATAATGGCCATAAGAGATAGAATGCACAGTTTTGATGCTTCGTGTTTTGAATCTTTTGAATCTTTGTAATTTGTTTCCAAAGATTAATAATAAAAAAAATTTGCTATTCCAAAAAAAAAAAAAGAGATAGAATGCATTGTTCTTGTATCATCGCATATCGTTGTCAGAGATACAATGCATTGGTCTACTATCATTTCATATTCTTATTAGGAATATACATGGAAGCAGATACTCCCTCCATTCCAAATTTGCGTGCCTTTTTTGAGAACCATCATTACGAGATTTTATTTCTGCCCACATTAAAAACATTCATATGAGCAATACTAGAAACACAATTTTAAAACCCAACTGCATACGTCCAAGAACAGTTTGATATGGTGAGACACACAACTGCGTCCTAGAGCAGTTTGATATGCTTAGAGACTGGCATGGGCCAAACAGTTTGCATTCTAAAATTGCGCTTTTTTGTTGTTGTTGTTGGTATATTGGGTTTTGAGTAGATGTACGTACCTGTTCGATGTAGTAGATACTGTAGTGAAAGTTGGAGATGGTAAGTAGATATAGTAGAGAAAGTTGGCGATGGCCGGCCTTATATAAAATGTTTCATTTGCCGAAAAAAAAGAAGAAGTAAGGCGATGACCGGAAACAAGAAGTGCCATGGGTTACTTGGAACCCAACAGCTGATCACGAGATAGGCCACGACTCGTTCCATCCAGAACACAAACTTCTCAAAGACTTCATCACAGGGCCGTTCTGCTCCTCCTCGGCCTCCTGAAGATTTATTATCATTCGCTTTAGGAGGAGGAGGCTCTGATCTAAGTACTCGCTCCTCCGCCATTGATTCACAGCCAGATCAATATGTAAAATCAGAGTCCGGCTCCTCTCCAATCCATAGAAAATTGGAGAATCCTTCAATTTCAATTCAATGGTCAAGATTATCCTAGTATTTTCAACCCCAAAACACATATGATAATTGTATCAATAAAAAAATTTCATAAGTTACATAATAAAATAATATCAACGAAAAAAAGCATGCTGAAAGAAAAAAAAAATTACTGATATAATATTAGTAAAAAAATCCTCAAGAGCTATATGGTCGAAAAAAATCTTCATGAGCTATATAATTTTTTTTCAGAATCAAATTTAATGGGGAGAGAAGACGCCGTTCAAAAAACATTAATGAATTTTTCGTAACAATTTCGAAGATTAATGAATTTTTTCGCTGTTCAAAAAATGGGGATGAAAGATACTTATGTAATTGAGAAATATTAGGAGACTAATTAAGTGCCCATAGAATACCATATGGATTGGAGAGGAGCCGGACTCGAAGATGTGGTGATAATAAAAGAAGCTGAGAAGGAAGGGGATCCAAATCCAACCGTAATTACAGTAAATTGCCCTGACAAGACTGGACTGGGCTGTGATTTGTACAGGATCATTTTGCTGTTTGGATTGAGCATTTCCAGAGGAGGTATGAATAATTCCATTTCAAAAAGTTGTACCCTTCTGCAAGTTTAGTTTCAGATTTGAAATTTCACAGCAAATACAGTGGTGGTTGTTTGGGATTTCAGGTTTATTAGGTGTCGTTTTGGTGTTCTTTGTGGGATCTGCGGTTCTTTTATGGCAAATTGATGAATCTTGATTTTGTTTTGTGCTCTGATGAATACTATCTTGATTTTGTGCCACCAAAATTGATGAATACTATCTTCGGCATCAGTTTTCATCACATAATTCGGGATATGCAGTTTCGGTGGCACCAATCATCTTCACTATCTTTGTTAGTCTTCTTCTCTTGACGTTGAATATCAATCATCTCATCACTCAGAGTTTGTCAAAAAATGAGCTGATTGTTGGGTACTTGGTTCTAAATCATTACCTGACTCCTGAGTCCTGAGTATCGAGACCAGAGTCACCAGACTATAGGTTCTAAATTATTTTCAAGAATGTATTAAATTATGCGCATGTTTCACTGGACTTGTTCTCTACAATTCGTCGGTTTAGGTGGTTGTGATGATCATCAGGTTATTTTCCAGCCTGATCTCATGTAGAAATTCACCTTCTAGTATAGAATTGGGTTGTTAGTGCATTAACTAATAGTGTAGGCAATATTATGGAGTATATAATGTGTTGGTCTACCAGATTTATCCTAAATTCTAACATACTCATAGCTCTAGGTTTCCTTTTTCACATACTTTTGCTCGTGTTATTGCATATTTTTTGTTGTCTAATGTCATTTGAATGATTTCTTTCGTTTTGTATTTACCGTACATGTATATTTCTTTCTTTCTGTCGGTAGGTGTTGGGGCTTCTTTTTCTTACTTCAGTCAGGGAGCCAGGCATTGATCCTCGTAATTCACATCCACCGGAGGAAGAGTACACTGCGCAATCGATTGAGGTTGGAGGAAGACGAACGCCTAGCCTACAGTTTCCCAGGACAAAAGAAGTAATGGTTAATGGCATTCCCGTGAGAGTCAAATCTTGTGACACCTGCCTGCTATATTGCCCTCCGCGTTGCTCACATTGTTCCATTTGCAACAATTGTGTGGAGCAATTTGATCACCATTGTCCTTGGGTCGGCCAATGCGTCGGATTGGTATCTTGACATCTGCTCAACTTCTCTTTTCTTTATTTTTTAACCCTGTTGTTTCTTACCCCTACTTTTTTTCTCTTTCATAATTGATGTTCTGAGTTGACATTTTGCTTCTCTGTGCTGTATGATCATCTTCAATCTAACCATTTCTGATTACGTGCAGCGCAACTACCGTTACTTCTTTTGTTTCGTGTCGTCTTCAACACTCCTTTCCATCTATGTGTTCTCCATGTCAGCTTTCTACATCAAGGTTTTGATGGATGATCATCAAGGCACTGTGTGGGAGGCAATGAAGAAATCTCCTGCATCGGTGATACTAATGGCTTGTTGCTTCATCTCTCTATGGTTTGTAGGTGGACTGATGAGCTTTCATTTGTACCTTATTAGCACAAACCAGGTCAGTTAACTACTACTATGCATCTCTGGCCAACGAGAAACAATGGACATTTTCATAAATGTCCAGTAATCGTGTTATTCATTCAAAGAAATTATAGGTTCGTCGAATACGAGTTATGTTGATATATGTATTGTAGATTTCGAATTCTTGTTGAATGGACTGGTCTTGGGTTCCATACACATCCACCCTAAGATCTACATTACATTACATCGTATTAAGTAGAGGTGTCAAGTGCGTATATGTGTCTAAGTAACAAACGGCATCCAATTCCTTTGTCCTAGGACGCATGAAAATGGGAAAATTTTCCATAATCTTCTACTTTAGTCCTTTTCTTTTCTTTGATAACAATGTGTTCAAGGTACATTGAGACATTTTATGCATAATCTGAGAGCTTTAGGCATAGATATACAAATATGATTGTTGGTGGACGTTTTACTGCTCTTGTTCGAACATCTGATCACTTATCCAAGCGTCTAACACAGTTTTACATTTAGAAGAGTCCGTATAATGTAGCCTGAGATCTGCTAAACAGAATTAGCAACTACAGATGTTCGAAAAATAGATGGATTCATGGACAGGCTTTCTCTTGACACATATTTGTATCATGCGCGTGATTTTTTCTATCTACCTTTTTTTGCAGACTACCTATGAAAATTTCTGATATAGATCCGATAATAGAATCAATGTTTATGACCGGGGTTGTTTAAGCAATTTTCTCTAAGTATTTTGCACGGCAATAAAGCCATCGAGAAACAATTTCCGATCCTTTGTGCGGGAGGAGATACAAAGACCTTATTTGCCCTCCACCAGGGGAGCAGAATCGGAGGATTTTGGGGATGATCGCCGTACCAAGGTGGAAGATGACCAAGACATTGGCGAAGATCTATTAAAGATCTCACAGCATCATAATATTGAAGATATCGAAGCCGATATACGCAGCAGAGGAAGCGATGTGCCTCGCCATGATTCATCGGATGTTGATTCCGTTTTGGGTTCAGATCATCGACCCCCTACTGTCCAATCTTAGTCGGACACATGGCGGTCCAGTTTGGGAAGGAGAAGCGGGAGCTAGGAAACTGGTCCAGAGGTCCTCGGCCGACCTGATCTAGAGTAGAAGCTGTGGTGTTCCAAAGGAAGCACACTTGTAGATGGACCGAAAATACTAATAGTTGGATTAGAATTTGGCATTGAGACATTGGATTGGGAGGTATGTTGTTTTGATTTGAAATTTACCTCATGCTGCAGGGCGTCATTTTTATTCCTCCCCTCGAAAATAATACCCATTTTTTTTTCTTTTCGTTCTTTCGTTTTCGCTAATTTTATTTCCTTGCTTGTATAGACTCTTTTCTTCGAAAAGCAATCGATAGGAATGTGTGTAATTGTTTCAGAATGGAAATAGGGTGTGAGAATTGGTTCATGAAATACTACAGTTTTCCAATGCTGGGTTTTGTCGGTTGTGTAAAGATCTCCACCAAAATAGTCTACGAATTTTTGGACACAATCATCTTTGGAGTTGTCCGGTGTATGTGGATTCATACGTATCGAACAATTTTGAAAGTCGAAAATTGTTTATTCAGGTCGTTTTACTGCATTGCTCTTATCTATTTATACATTATGAGATCTTATTTTCTAGAGAGAGAGGAGACTGATCCCACATCGGACAAATTAAAAATATTTGAGTAGTTTAAAAGCTTGAATGTAACAAGCTACAATTGCCCAGGCTTGGTGGTGCAAGCCCATAACCCGAGCCACAGACTCTTACACACCGTCGGGGGGCACAGACGGGCCGAATTTGTTGTGCGAAGCAAAGGCACGACTCAATCCATAAAGGGTCACGCAGGCCTTAGCAGGTTCTCGGTTGGCTGCCTATAAAAAGCCTTATCATTGAGATTTATAGCCCATTATGCTAGGGAACCCACGCGACCTCCTGCATAAATTCCAATAATTGAGTCCTTGAGAGGCCTGCTTCTGCAATTCATCCTGGCCCGATAGCCGGTCGGTGTCCGGCCCAATTTTTTTGCCCGTGGCACTATTCACCCTAATTGGAATTACCTTTTCAATCTTGTACGTTGGATCTCAACCTGTGGAGTAAAAGACTGATGGCATTTGTGTAATAAACCCGTCGAATTGAAGTTCGATCGTAATTTTTTATTTTTTAAATTTCTCTTGTCATGAAGAATCAATAATTCCTAAAAAATTGACAAAAAACTAACAAATGTGAAAAAAAATTTAAACAAAGACAAAAAAAAAATCACTTGATTTATTTAGCCGAACGGCCCCTTAAGGTTCATACACAAGGCAACTTATATTCATATACAAGACAATTTATGTTCATATACGGGACAACGTAGGGGACAACTTAAGTTCATACATGGGATAACTTAGACAGGGCAACTTATATTCATATACGGGACAATTTTTGTTCATATACGGGACAACTTAGGTTTATACACGAGACAACTCAGAAGACAACTTAAATTCAAACACGGGGCAATTAACTCCATAAGCATCATAAACATCACCAGATCTTCGAGTGAATATACCAGATCCGAGTGAAATAACATCATAAGCATAATATCAACAACCAAAAAAAAGCAACATCAGCATCACTAACGCGACCACAACCCCGCCTCCTCCACCATCACCAGATCCCGCCATAGCCGCCACCCACCGCCACCCGATCCCAACAACCCCCAAATCCACCCCGCCCTCCACTGAGCACGAATGAAAAGTACGGCTATGAGGAGCAAACTACAGAAAAAAGAACAATTCTTCGAAACTCGGCAGACAGACCATTAACGAGTGTCCAAATCTTCGTGAAAATATGAACA
>BPLS01000270.1:220580-252093 GCA_019656275.1 Rhododendron kiyosumense | reverse complement strand
CAATGATTTCAAAACATAAAACATAATATACGTCGAGAGATATAAGCTATTGAAAATGAACGCAAAATCGTAGTAGACAATAAAATAGAGACGGAGGGAATATGAAAGTATGGTTGAGTGCAGTTTCTATTGGATAGGCCTCACGCACCTATCCAGCATCTTCAAAGTCCTGATAATAAGTCCCGATTTCATTATCTTTAATATTACGACACTGTTAATACTGTGATGTGAAAGTATGGTTGAGCGTAACATCTTTTCAGATACGTCTTACCTGTCGACCATCTTCAAAGTTTTAACACAATTGTTGTAAAATAATTTTTGACACTTGTTTGCTTGTAAATTTTGAGTCTGTCCATTCTATTTTTTGTTAAAGTCAAGGGTAATTTGCTGAAAAAGGTTTAAAAAAAAAGGAAAATTAGTACTAAGAGGAAAATGTGGGATGCCTAATATAAGCAAATCACTTTTCTGAAGATATTTCCCTTCAGAAATGCCTTGAGGGTGACTAACACACCTGGCGACTTCATTTTTCAAAAAAGTAACAGTTGTCAAACTCATTTTTATACACGTTGCGATATGGCAATCCCAACCCATATTTTCTAATCCTTCCAAATCCGTCCACGTATAATCCAATCCAATTCGCACCGCTCATGCATCGGTTTGCGGCGGTTAAGTTTTACCTGCAAGTACGTGCTATATATGCTACTCTGTAGGTGGTGGCCGTGATCGGAGGCCACGTTTTTAAACCTGAGGCCAGATAATCGGTGGATCTTGACGTGGGTTATTGGGAGTGGTTGAACCAAATTTCAAATAGTTGCAGACAAAAGGAAATTTATTCAAAGAGTTAAGAGAGTGAAGTTTGGCTTAAAAGGTTAACTTTTATTTATTTATTTATCTTTCACAATTTTTGGTTTTTCTTCAAACTTTTATGACTTATTGATAATTCTCAACAAGAGCAATTGAAAAAGTACAAAATTTTGATCAAAACTCATAATTTTTGAATAAAGACAAAAAAAGAAGGTCAAAGTAGTGGTTTTTCTTTTTTTCTTTTTTTTAAATTATGAGTTTTGATAAACAAATGTTATACTTTTTTGATTCCTTTTGTTGAGAAGAATCAATAAGTCACAAAAAAATTTGACGCAAAACTAAAAAGTGCGAAAAAATTGAATAAAGACGAAGTAAAAAGTTAATTGCCAAACCTAAAATGTTTTACTTTTACCCAACTATTTTGGTCATAAATATCCACTTTTAATGCAAAAAGTGCCATTTTTTGCAATTTTTTTTGCTCAAAAATGGATATTTTCTAAAAGATTTGTGTAACTTTTCCAATTTCAGTCGTCGAAGAGAATCTACAATCCACAAAAATTTGGTGCAAAACTAACGAACACGAATTTTTTTGAATAAGAACAAAACTTTTAAAAAGTCGTACAAGTTAAAGTGGAGCACAACGTAAATGCATCCATTCGGTTCAGAAAACGGGGTGGAAAAATTCCAAAGGGAATCCAAAGGAAAAGAACACAAAAATAAAACCCCAAACAAAATCCCTTCGACTCCACATGCAAAAAAAAAAGTCTTTCTCCACTACACCAAAAACAAGCCTTTGTCCACTACTATATTAGAAAAAACCAAATCAATATATATATATATCGGATTGGGTCGGGCATGACTTGACCCATATTTGACCCGATCCATTTCAACCCATCTACTTTTGACCTGTGTTCAATCCACCCATATTCACTCTACGACCCATTTCAACCTGTCCATTTGTCACCTCTATATTGCATGTAGTCAAGACTTTTCTCATGTCATTTCCCATGGAGTTGGCTGCGAAAAATTCGGGACGCGACATAAAGGGAACAACCAATAAATCGATAGTTATCTTGATGCGCCTTCTCACAAACACACCCAGACTTCTTAATCTTCTCGATATCGATATATAAAGTGAGAGTGCATGTGATCGAATAGTAGGGAGAGTACATATAAATAGTTCGTGGACTATTAATTTGATGTTGATTATTAAACAGTGACCTGTTACAAATCTTGACTACAAATAAAGGAAGAGTGCATATCATGAATAGTATTTTGGTGCACTAATTGAACAAGAACTTGATGTGGATTAAACAGTGTCCTGTTACTATCGTCTTTGTTCCCACTGAGATCCGGAAATCACGTCGGACGGGCTGCCCTACAGGGTTTGTATAGGCACATCTGAATCGTCCGTTTCGGCAATTAATAGTTTACATTTAGTTGTTATCTTTTTTTCTTTTTTTTTGAGATCAGCAAAAGAATTTTATTAATCTCCAAATAGAAAGTTACAAAGATTAAACGGAAGCGGGAGGAAAGCGGCATCACAACTAAAAACCTACATCCCAGCTATGTTGGCACCTAGGCTATGGACAGTCATATGCCACCAGCTACCAAAGAAAGAAACGAAGATAGCGAGGAGCCAGCCGAAAGGAAAAGGAAGACCAATTCTACTAGCCACATACTCCGCAACTGAACCATCGGAACCAAAAGGGAATGGATTTGAGACGACCAAGACCCCACTGACATAGGTACCGAGCATCACGAAAAGTCCGTTGACGGCTTTATCATCAACAGCAGCAAAGCAATGGAAGTGAAACATGGAGCACCAAACCACTTAGACAGCTTTACTTTGTATACGCGATACTAGCAATATTGAGCTATTGAGCTGAAAAAATACATCTCAGGCAGAAAGCTTGGTACAGATCGTGCGAAATATCTCTGTTGACAGCAGTATCTTCAAGAGTCCTTAGAACCAGCAAAGTAGTTTTTATAGTCATGGGTATAAGCTGGCAATGAGCTTCCAATCCAACAACAACATGAAACATTTGGATGTTGAGGCACGAACGGAACTGAAAAGACTGTATCAAAGGAAGCGAATCCCAATGAACTACAGACAAACCAGAACAGGCAGCAACCGAGCATCGGACAACAAAATCAAACCAGCAACAAAACACTACACTGGACAGACCAACAAAGACCCAGACTCAACCGACGACCTGACCACCATCAGCAACCCAAAAAACAAAGGCAGAGGGACACAAAAAACAACCTGTAAGGTCCATATTTTGGCAAATCCCATGACAAAAATTTCGTTTGATTTGTATCCCGTTAATTAAGTTGTATCTTATTTTCTAGAGCATCTGTTTTATGGAAAGGATATCAATTGTCTTATGTAATTGATAGGAAGAATGTATTAAGGAAATTAGTTTGGAAGGAAATCTTCTTGCATAGAGGATTTCGTGTATTTGCTATATTAGAAAAAGGGAATGCAGAAATCATGTGTGGTAATATAGAAGTGACTCTGGCAAATGCAAAAACGTTCCAAAGGTCTTCTTCAGCATTCAATATATATGCGGCTTTGCTGGCTATTAAAGGTTATGGGTGATATTAGAGGTGTTCACTTTTGTCACAAAATATCGAGTAATATCTAATGGTGACTTGTTTTGACCTCTTGGAGTGACACATGATTCAGTGATCATGAACCTTTCTACATAAACTCCAAGTGTTCTTTTTAAACTTTGATTCTATTGAGTGATTTATTCTTCCGGTGGATTCTGGAAGTATCTCGGAAGGCTTGAGAGATTCAAGGCAGCGGCAGTCAAGCACTGGGTGCGGTGAACGAGCGATTCAGCAATCAACCTTGGTCAGCGATTCTAGGTTGTAAGTATAGGTTTGTTTGTAACCATGCAATGAGTTATAATGCATTATTTCCTTCCCGTGATTTTTTTCCCATTTAGGATTTTCTACGTATATCATGGCGTTCTTTATTTGTTTGCTTTCCATTGGTGAGATTGATTTAATTTTCAGTTGGTGGGTTAATTAATTAAAGAGATAAAACATAGCAAATCTATATACCTAGGCGATCTAGAATTTTTCACAACCAAAAGCAGAAAAACCCACCACAAAACCAAAGCATCCCAACCCATCTTTTTCTTTAGATCATCCATCTTTGTCACTATATTGCCGAAATCAGAGGAGTTCCAGATCTTAAGCTTCTCCTTAACATCCCTAAGCTTTTGCATGATCCTTACACCAGCCCACCAATGACAACTCCCATTTTCCAGACCTCTTTAATAATCTGTTGGCACTTCGGGTTAGAATACCAGGCGTTTATGAATCCGAAAAGTTTTGGTCCCCAGTCTTTGGAAGCATCAGATGACATGATAGGACAATGGTCAGAAGTAATTCTCGGAAGACCCCAACGTTCTATTAACCTCCAAAACTACGAAATTTACACCTCAGAGCTTCAAAAGAGTATGGATCGACAAGGAACCTACGGAAAATCCTGGTGTTGCTTCCTGTAGGGCACCCAGTAGAGCGCATCAGGACCATCCATCTTGATAATTAATGATTTAAATATGTTCGTTATCGGTCAAAGATATATAACAAATAAATTTAAATTTTTTATTATTGGAAAGAACTTGATATTTTCTAACAACTTATTTACTATCAGAAACAGCTAACAACTTGATTGCAACAAATCTTTCTCAAAACCTATTCACTACCGGAAACGCCCCCAAATAGGGATGTAAATTTGTCCCATCCCGGCCCGGCTCGGCCTATAAATGATCGTGCTCAGGCTGGCCCGCTCCAAGCCCATCGGGCAGCCACCAAAAACGAGCGGGTCGGGCTCGTCCAATGTTAGAAAATCTAGGCTCAAGCCCAACCTATGGTCCCTACATCTCCTGGCTAAGGGCTTGGGTTCGAACTTAGGCTCGGGCTCGTCCATAAGGTTTCGTTTCCCAATAAAAAAAAAAGTCTTGTACACACACTGTGTGGTTCCCGTAGGTATCCCAATAACAAAAGAATAAGGTCTCTAGTCAATTCAGTAAAACACTGATGACATCCGTGTTTTTTTGTTTGAAGTAATTTTTGAATCAAATTTTCTGTTTATTTTTTAAATATTGAATGCATATAGTGTAATTCTATTCGAAAAGATGAAATCAAGAAAAATATAAAAGAATTTAAAGAACGTTTTGAAACAAAGAAATGGAAGAACGAAAGTTGTATGGACTCACAAGGACTCTACGGATAGAAGATATGCAAGTAATTAATTCTAGGATTCAACAATATTCCCAATTCGAAGTTCTTAGGTAACATGAATTTGAGTGATGGAATAATTCCATCAGCATTCATTTGTTGATCATATCATCAATTATTCCTAATTTTTGGTGCGAGGAACTTCTCATGAATTCACTGATTTCTGTTGAAGTCAAAAAGTTTGTTAAAATGTTAAAAAAATAAACTAAATTAAAGACAGAAAAATATCCAAACTTGTAAAGTATTTTTATCTCAAAAATGGAGTATCTCAAAACTGACAATCAGACAAATGCTTTTTTGTTTTTACTAATCTTCTTTTTCTTTTGTCTTTGTTAATTTGGTTACGTGAGGTCAATTTAAAAATAAAAATAAAAACTTTTTCACTTGTTTTGCACAAATTATTTTGATAGAGAGAGGAAACTAAGGCCAGGGACTTGGTTTTTGTGTTTACTAGTAATCAGTGAAGGGTCCCTCCTCTCTTCCCGTAAGTCTATTCCCCATTGTCTTGTTGATCTCGTACCAAAATATTCCCATAAATTCTATATTGAATGATACTTATCCACAGAGCCGTTGGTTCTATGGAAGCGCTTAATTTCGACTGTCCAGAAGTATTTTGGACGGTTCTGATTAAAAATAATTTATTACCGTCAATAGATAATTTATTAACGATAATAACTTGTTTTCAATCCGGACTATTCAATACACTTTTAGACGATTGAGATTAAACTCCGTAAACTTTCTTTACAGAAAAACAGCCCCGTAAAAAAGTTTTTCACTTCTACATTTGGGTTGGTTCCAGAATCCAGAAATAGAGAAAAAGGATAGATATTTGGTTCTTGGTCTTTAGCAATCAAGTAAGTAGAGAAAATAGAGTTTTGGTTGTTGGTCTTTGGCAACCAGGTAAATGATCGAATTCCTCCCTAGTACACTTTTGTCCGTTTCCGTGGAGAGAAAATAGAGTTGGAGCCTTCTAGGGGAAATATCCATTTTTTGTCTCTGTTTGATTAGCAAGATTTTTGTGAGCAAAGCATAACTCACACGTTATTGGAACACATATAAATGGTCAATAATGGGTTTCAATAGATTTGATTCAGTGTTTCGGATATGTTCTTTTCATGATAAAAATGTTTTGATTAGGCACTTAATGATATCCAATCGAACTTTTTTTTTTTTGCCAAGTTATTCAACTCAACGTACTCTACAAAGTGAACGTTTTCGATTATCATAGAGAGACCAAAGCGGGCCCTGCTCAGCCAGGACAGCAGATGTTGTCCCCAATCCCTCACATGGTCAGCGGTCCTACCCCTCTCTCTCCCGCTTTTAGATTCGTGCTTCGCTGATTGTTCGGACTTCAACCTGTCCGGTAAGGTTGCGCAGCGCCCATGGCGAGCGAGCTCGGCCGTGCCCCCAAAACCTAAAGAAGAAATTTGATACTGTAGTAGATTATAGAGTACCTGCTACGGTACCATGCATTTGCTCTCAATTTTTATTTATTGTATAGTGAAAACTGGTGGAAGCTACGGAGGGTTTCTTGACATTTTGGGCCTTAAAGGAGAATTTTAAAGTTGAGACCCCTCATGTGCTTTAATTTACGTGCACCCAAACAAATTCATAAATCAATCTAAAGATAGAAAAAATAATATAGTAATGGGTAGATTCAAATTTCCAACGTAGTGACCGTTACAAGAACATAGACATAAATATCACTATTCTTTCATTTTTAATTGTAAAAGTAATAATAGCATTGGCACACTCGTAGAGAACAGCATTTGAGCAATTACTAATAATTTTCCAAACTCTGTAAAGAGGAATAGAGGTGGACTGTAACCCTGGGGAAGCCGAGGTGAAGTAAAAATAAATAAAATTTCATACGTAAAATCCATCTCATTTATATATAAACTTGTTGAAGATATCGACTCAAATTTTAATAATAAATTATTTTTACTCTCTAAAATAAGGCAGAGCACACCTTCAATAGGGTATGGGTTTTTTTAACTTACTTTAATTTTATTTGCTTATGGATAGTGACATTATTTATGATTTCTACTCTTTCAATCGTGTCTCTCCACTCTCAAAACGCGTATCCCCACAAGATTAAATTCTTTCCACCTCATGTGAAAAAATCCACATTTTCCATCTCCATCATTTGTGAGTCCTACCATGCGTTTATTATAGTAATTTAAATCGTTTATCTTGTAGGATCCGTTAAATAGTATATTCACACAAAAAATCAATTTCATCGGATATCGATAGAAATGTCAAAAATTGGATTTTCATATGTAACATGGATGGTCTTATTCTTTAATGTTAAACTGTCTATGACTGTCTATTTTAAAAATCATAATTCAATTTTTGATATACATATCTATGTCCAACGAAAATAAATTTGGCAAAGATATACAAAACGGTTCAGATTATTTCAATGAACGCACAATGAGATTCACAATAGGTGGTGAAAGAAAGCGAATTTTCCACCTCGGAAAGAATTTAGTCTCATCTGCCACACAGAATATTGTCTATATAAGTAAACAACACGAATTTTTTTTCCTTCATCCATAAAACAGAGAACACAGGCCTCTCAACAACCTAGAGATAGAGTTCTTTAGAGCGGGAGAGAGAACCCAAAATGTCGGAGGAAGTGAACGAAGAGTCACAAACCCACCACCACCGCCTCAACCACCACAATGGGAAGGAGTACGTGGACCCGCCATCAGCACCGCTCATAGGCATGGCGGAGCTGAAGTTATGGTCTTTCTACAGAGCTCTCATAGTCGAGTTCGTCGCCACACTCCTCTTCCTTTACGTCACCGTCGCCACCGTCATTGGACACAAGAAGCAAACTGACCCTTGCGACGGCGTTGGACTGCTCGGCATCGCCTGGTCCTTCGGTGGCATGATCTTCATCCTCGTCTACTGCACTGCTGGCATCTCTGGTAACCCCATAAACACATTCCGTCCTGATTTATTTGTCCACCTTTAAACATGTCCAAAAATATTTGTTCATTTAATTATAGACAAATCAAATTTCTTTTCTTGCCCTTTATTTTTTTCGAGTAAAGTAATTTTTGGAAAAAGTTGAAGGTAAATAGTGGAAACATTTTTAGGTGCAATAATTGTATTTCCTAATTTAGAAAGGTTGGTTTCTCGTAATTGGATAAATGAATTGGGATTCACTCCTGTTTAGACTTCAGTTTCCTCAGTATTACGTACTCCCTCCGTCCTAGTTTGTTTGTCTAATTGTCGAAATACGTGTCTTTCAAAAATATACTTATATCTTACAATTTATAATATTTTTTTTATTTTGAAGATTTTGTATAATAAAACTAATTGAGATCTATCAAACAAGATTCATATTACATATTAAAAATATTACGAATTGAAAATTATAGCCAATTCTTTGAAAGGTCAAACGCTCTCAAAAAGTTAAAAATGAGACAAACAAACCGGGACGGATAGAGTAGTATTTAAATCCTCACTGGATATTTAAAGATGATACACCTATTTAGAGAAAGGCACCAAGGTGTACTTTCAAGGTACATGTGTGTCAGTGTGTGGGAGAGAAAACAGTGTGAGAATATTGTGTGAACTTGAGGGAGATAAAAATACTAGTGAGCTCGAGCGCTTGGATTGTGTTATTTTTATCTTATTGTATTCATTTAATATTAATAAAAATTGTTCTCTCTTCTGTGAACGTATCCGAGTTTGAGGAACCACGTAATATTGTGTGTTCATTATTCTGTGCGATTATTTTTATCGTTATGCTAACATTGCACGCGTGGGATCGAATATTTTCCAACGGTAAGGAGTGTTGGTTGATAACCAATTAACCTGTTTTTCGACATGAATAAGAGGCTGTTCCACTTTTAGAAAAAAGCAACTTTGAGAAAAAGGTCATTTTAAGGTCAAAAATCTGTGTTTACACAAATAAATTTCCTACAAATATGGATCTTATTTGATAGATCTCATTGAGATCTTTTAAACTGTGCAAAAAAAATTAAAAATTCATTTTTTATTTTCGTTATATTTAAGTTTCAAATTATCTTATTTTTGAAAAAGAAATTTTGGAAGAAAGCGGAACGGCACCTAATTTATAAGTTGATGACTTCTACAAAATCAATGTTTTAAGTGGACACGAGGAGGGGCTACAAAGTGGAACCGGAGAGGATCTGAATCCTTTTGGATACCATATTGGCATATAATATATCCAAATTGACGATCCAACCCAAATATCTTTTGTGCAGGCGGTCATATAAATCCGGCTGTGACGCTCGGGCTGCTTCTTGCAAGGAAGGTGTCGCTGATCCGGACAGTGGCATACACGATAGCACAATGCTTGGGGGCAATTTCTGGAGTTGGGTTAGTGAAAGCGTTTATGAAGCACGACTACAATGCACTTGGTGGTGGTGCCAACTCTGTTGCTCCTGGGTATGACAAAGCCACTGCACTTGGTGCCGAGACTGTTGGCACTTTCATGCTCGTCTACACTGTTTTCTTAGCCACCGACCCCAAGAGGAGCGCACGCGACTCTCATGTGCCGGTAAGTTTAGCCCTAACCTTTTTTTTTGTTTCCACTTCTATCTTTTTGTGTGCGTTTTTTGATGTGTTGATTTGGGTTTTTTGATATGTGATGTGGGGTTAGGTTTTGGCTCCTTTGCCTATTGGGTTTGCTGTGTTTGTGGTTCATTTGGCCACTATTCCTATTACTGGGACTGGCATTAACCCGGCTAGGAGCTTTGGTGCTGCTGTTATCTACAACCATGAGAAAGTCTGGGATGACCAAGTAAGTTCACTCTCTCTTTTAGTTTTTAGGTTCCACAGTTGGGGTGTCTAGGCCTGCTTACGCGCACCTCAATGAATTTTCTCTCCGTTCCAGTCAAAGGCAGGCAATTCATGCCGGTCACAATAAACTTTTTTTCTCTCTCCGTATGCATATACACAATTTTATGATGTTTTGTATATTGATGTGAGGGTTGATTTTGATTTTGGGCAGTGGATTTTCTGGGTTGGGCCATTTGTGGGGGCTTTGGCAGCAGCGGCATACCACGAGTATATTCTGAGAGCTGCGGCTTTTAAGGCTTTGGGATCTTTCCGCAGAAATCCAACCAACTGGTGTTAGCTCAATTTGGTTGTGAATCTATTTGTGTCACACAGTCAATGGTGTTTGTTGATGTCAATGAGCAATGGACTACATTTGAATACATACCTCTCTCTCTCTCTCTGAAGTGATTGATACATGTTTGTAGTCATTCGATATTGTGAATCTTGCACTGGTCACATAATTTGTGTGCGTCAGCAGGTGAGAGAGCGCAAGTGTAAAAGAGTATTTGAAACACATTCCAATCTACCAAAATTTGTGAGAGCACAGTCCAATAATTAAGAGTGAGAGCGTATAGTAGAACATGCAATTTGGATTATGTGACTAAGGTTCTACATAAGTATCTTGTTGGGATTATGTGTACTGGAATCATCGGATAACTTGGAAAATAGTTGTTTCTAGATTTTGTGTCCAAGTATCTATGTCCGTAGAATTGGTCAATTTACTTCATTAAGGACCGTCTCTGAACAAATATTTAAAGTGAGTTCATGTTATATTTTTTGACCAAACTTTGCTTTTCCTAATTTTTGTTTAATTTTTTGTCACAATTTTTGAGATTAATCGTTCATCTCGACGAAAAAAATCGAAAAGTTTTGAAAACACAAAACGAAGTTGAAAAAAGTCCATGTAAAATGATAGTGTAGACAAAAAATACCAATTTAGTACGGAGTATTTTTTTTTTCTTTTTTAACTTTTGAAACTCCTCTCGTCGAAATAGATGATTAACCTAAAAAATAAAACTTTGAATTCAACAAAAATTCAGGAAAAGCGAAAAATCTATCGAAACAAAAAATATGCAAACTTCGTTCACCTGTCGACCAACTGAGGGTTCCCCCTCTTTCTCTTACCATATTTTATCTCCTGTCAATAATGGACTGTATGGTGGCAATTATGGAATACTTCCTATTTTATTATTATTAAGTATTCGTATTAATATTAGAATTAGTATTAGTATTTCTTTTATTATTGATATTTGTATGCAGGACACTTGGCTTGCTCTTACACATGTGAAAATTAAAAGGACACTTTTCATGCTGCTACATATTTGAAGGGAAGTGAGAAGTTATTTTGACAAGTGGAAACAAATGATTGAATGAAAACTAGTGGAGAAGTTAGGAAGTTATTTCCTACCATTGTTGTTTTCTATAAATAGTCTTTTTAGGCCTCATTGTAATGCTCTTCAACAAATCAAAGTCTTAACTTTGTTCTTATTTTTTGTCTTCCTAGGGGTAGGATTAACTTAACTTTCTTACTTTCAATGAGGATCCGTCCTCTTTTATTGTAAATCTACCTTGGAAAAATAACAAAATCAATTTGTTATTTTTCTTCTGCTCCACCCCATTTCACTAAACCATCAATCCACTCTGCCCAATCGATCGATGCGTCGATTCCGTTCTTGAAGATTGGCGGGTGACGGTCTTCTTTTACGAGTCAATTCATCACCACCAAAAATAGCATTTGATGCATTCGTCATTTCTCTTCCGGTGAAGTCTTGAAATACGGTAAAGAACCTCAAATCCGTTTGTGGAGACAAACCGCATTCGCCTTTATTTTTATTGTTGGTTTTGTTTTCCGAAATCTCCGTTGATTTCGATCGAGGGAAAAATTGGTAAACACACTCCCGTTCGATCGGGACTCTCTTTGTTCTTTATCACTTTCATTTTCCTTCTCCGATCAGGTCTGATTTTCCCACTTCGTTCTCCCCCTCCCCACCTAGTCCAATCGGCTTCCTCGGTTCCGGCTCGTGCATGCAAGTCTTTTGGGGTTTGTTTTCGTATGTTTGCTGCAGGTTTTGTGGTGCTGATCATGTGGCTTGCTCGTCGCGGAGGTCCTTTTCACCGGTTTCACGGTTCTGTTAGAGATCGATGCACATAACTTTGTTTCAGTCTTTTGGTTTTGTGATTTGCTGTGGTGGGTTTGGCCCGAGTGGTGGTGCCCAAGTCTAGCTCCGTCTCTGAGATAGGGGGTATTAGTATGTTAGTCAAGGGAGTTTAGTGACTGTCCATGACCCTGAACCCCAAATCTGCTACTCGTGGTACTCGAACTCAAGTCACCACTAGGGAGGAAAATGAAACAACCAGCTTGACAAGTTTGGTTTCTCCCGAGCAATTGAGATTAATATGGGGTGATTGTCTGATTTCCAATGGAGCCGGCTAATTTCTTTGATTCTTTTTCAGTTTTGGAATGTTATGGCTATTGTATTTTGTTGATCGGAGTGGGTGATGATGCAAAGAAAGGATTGTGTCGGCCGCCATGAGAGGTGAAAATGGTTCTGGGGAGGTAAGAGAAATTTTTTAGTGGCAGGTGGGTACCACATCACCTAGCAGACGTGGTGTCCGAGCGGGCACATCCGAGCCGTCCAAAAGTGTATAGGACGGCCCAAATTGAAACACTCTCTTTCCTCTTTTTCTCTCCAAATCCAAGCCGTCCAAAACCGAAATGAACTGCCCAGATGCACCGAATGGACACCACATGGTACCCCTCGGCACTGGAAATTTTCTCAGTGAGGAGAGATTTGGTGGCGCAAAGGTAGCAGCGGTGTAACCGTGGGAGGAGAAGACAAGGAGGCAAATGAGGAGACACTTGGGAGGAAGATACAATCATACAGCACGCTTCATATTACTCTTAATGAATTTTTAAGGTGTGTTTAGCTGATAAATTTTCAAATAATTATTTTAATTTGGTTGTTTTCTTTGTTGTCATCTATTACTAAAAAAATAGCAAGGTTTAGGGGCAAGTGAAGTTTCTGTGAGTAACAATAGAAAAATCTTATGCTACTTTTCGAAGCACTTTCATGCATTTTTTCTGCTTTTGTATTCCGATTTTATTGTGATGAACGAATTTTTTTTTGCCGATGATCGATTTCATCTTTTTACTAATGTGATAAATGAAAATTTTGTTAGCCGATTGGAAACAAAGAAGAGAACCCATGGATTAGTTGGTTGATCAAAGTAGATATGGAATACTACGATAATAACTCTAACCCTGTCCAATTGCATCAGTTTCGGTGCCGTGATAGAAATTCTGACATTATATATGTGGTAGTATAGAGACAAATTAGATACACCGCTAGTGTAAACATTTATTTAATTCAAATCAATCTCTCCTAGACTACACTTTTGTCCGTTTCCATGGAGAGAAAATAGACAGTTTCTAGGGAAATATCTTTGTTTTGTTTAGAAAGATTTTGTGAGCATTAGTTAAAGCATAACTTGCACCACATAACTTTGCCCCGTTCGTTTTGAGTTTTGAGGGATATTTTTTAGAGTAATGAGTAGAGATACATAGATAGAAAAAATTAATTGAAGACAGTGCCTAGAGATTTTTGATCTCCCTACAAGGTGAGAAATGCACTCCACAATTATTGTCGGGGTTCTGCCCAAGCTCCAATAAAAACCACTTCCATTTTATTCTCTCTTCTACTTGTTTACTTTTATTCTCACAAGAACAAAATGTAGACAAACATATCCTCACGGTTCATGATAGAATTGTGAAACGCATTCATGGGCCGTTTCGCTATGCTATCTCCCACCCCGGATATGAACAAGTTGGAAAAATATGGGTATGTATATTTCCCGATAAACTAGTTACAATAAGAAACACAAAAACACGTATGGATTCAGATAAAAGATCTATTGAATATTGGATAGTTGCTGTTAAACCAGATCAAATACTTTATGAAATGGGCAGAATCGCAGAAAATATAGCAAGAAAACAATTTCGATAGGGCATCCAAAATGCCTATATATACGAACTCAATTCATTATTTGTAATGTGTTAATAATGTTGGGACTTTTTGATGTGAAATTACGGTTGAGTGCAACTTAGAGCCCGTTTCAGAACCAGAATAAGAACTTATTTTTTGTCTAATAATAAGGTGTGTTCCACAAAAGGGTGAGTAAGCACTTATTTTTTAAAAAGGCAATTTCAAACTTAAAAATAATGTGCTTACACAAATAATTTTCTTATCACTATAGATTTTATTTGATAGATCTCATTGAGATCTTTAATACGATGCAAAAAAATTAAAAAATTATTTTTCATTTACATTATTTTTGAGTTTGAAAATGTGAAAATAAACTGCTTATTTGAATTTTGTGGAACAAAACTTCAAAATAAGTACTTATAAAATAATAAGGTTTCTGGAACAGGCCCTAAGTGAATAGGGGCTTCCAATAATGTCAGTACTTCTAATGTGAAAGTCTCGGGATTATTACCTTTCACCTTAATTGATAATAATGTTAGGAAATTGATATTTCGTCCGTCCCTATTTAATTATCCATTACGATTTTACGTATATTTTCAATGGCTTTAAGTTCTTGACGTTCTACGTATATTTTCAAATGGCTTTTAGTTCTTGACGTATATTGCTAATTAAAATATGTAATATAGATCTTATTTGATAGAGCTCAATTTTTTCTTTAAGACAATGATTTCAAAACATAAAACATAATATACGTCGAGAGATATAAGCTATTGAAAATGAACGCAAAATCGTAGTAGACAATAAAATAGAGACGGAGGGAATATGAAAGTATGGTTGAGTGCAGTTTCTATTGGATAGGCCTCACGCACCTGTCGAGCATCTTCAAAGTCCAGACATTGTTATCATTAGCCTTGTAATGGAGTACTTTGACATGATCAAAATATGGTTGAGTGTAGTATCTTTCCAAATAGGCCTCTCCTGCCGAACATCCTCAAAGTCCCGACTCCATTATCTTTAACATTACGATACTGTTAATACTTTGATATGAAAGTATGGTTGAGTGTAGCATCTTTTTCAAATACATCTCACCTATCAAGCATTTTCAAAGTTTTAACACTACGTTGTTAAACAATTTTTGACACTTGTTTGCCTGTAAATTCTGAGTTTGTACATTCTATTTGTTTCGTTAAAGTCAAGAGTAATTTGCTGGAAAAGGTTAAAAAAGGAAAATTAGTACCGAAAAGACGATATGGGGTGCCTAATATCTTCCTCATTCATAACAGTAAATCCTTGGACTCAATCCCTGATTTCACAGACAAAAAATCAAAAGGAGTCATTTTCAAAATCAATTTTTAAAATATAAGCTAATCATTTTTCTGAAGATATTTCCCTTCGGAAATGCCTTTCATGGTGACTTAACACACCTGGTGACTTCATTTTTTCAAAAAAGTCACAGCTGTGAAACCCATTTTTATACACGTTATGAGGTGACAATCTCAATTCATATTTTTTAACCTTTCTAAATTTGCTCACTTATAATCCAACCCAACCCGACTATATTGTATAATGAGTTTATATGGGTTGGACCCATATAAACTCATTTTTACACAGGGAGAGTACATATAAATAGTATTTTCATGCACTAATTAATTGAACAGGGCTTGTAAAGCGCATCTAGATCGTCCATTTCGACAATTAATGATTTAAATTTGGTTGTTATCTTTGACTGCTAATAGTTAATTAATAGTTTAAATTTGTTATAACAAACATATTTAAACTACTGATTGCCGAGATGAATGGTACGAATGCGCTCTACATGGTGCCCTACAAGAAGGCACACTACAGGATTTCCCATAGGTTCCTTGTCGTTCCAATATTCTTTTGTAGCTCTGAGGTGTAAATTTCGTAGTTTTGGAGGTTAATAGAACATTGGACCAAAATGCAGGCAGTACAGTAGTCCAATTCCCCTTCCTCTCTGTTATTTTTCCATATGGAGTTTTCACTAAGTTTTTGTAAAAAAAAAAACGTAGGCTATTTTACCATCTTATTCACACTATTTAACTAACAACTTGTCAACAACAACTTTTTTCGTAAAAACTTTTTTACTCACATATCCATCTACAACTTATTTATTATTGGAAACGACTTGACATTTCCTAACTTATTCACCATCAGAAACAGCTAATAACTTAATTACAACAAATTTTTCTCAAAACTTATTCACTATCAAAAATGCCCCAAACAGGGGTGTAAATTTGTCACATCACAGCCTGGCTCGGCATATAAATTATTGGGCTCAGGCTGGCCCGCTCCAACCCATCGGGCTCCCACAAAAAAGAGCGGGCCAGGCTCGTCCAATGTTAAAAAAACTAAGCCCGGGCCCAACCTACAGTCCCTGCATATCCTGGCTAGGGCTTGGGTTCGAGCTTAGGCTCGGGCTCATCCATAAGGTTTTGTTTCCCAATCATCCATAAGGTTTTGTTTCCCAACAAAAAGAGTCTTGTACACATACTGTGTGCATGTTTCCATAGGTGTCCCAAAAACAAAAAAATAAGGGTTCTGTCTGGTTGGAAGTTTAGTTCAATTTAGTTTTGATAGTGGGTGGAGAGAGAAATAGGATAATGATTGAAGAGAGGGATAATGATCGGAGAGAGATAGAGAGATGAAAAAATAATAATTGGAGAAATAAGGTAATGATTGAAAAAAAAAGAAAGATAATAATTGAAAAATTAAATTAAGAACCAAACAAAGCCAAAGGTCTCTAGTCAATTCAATAAAACACAGATGACTGTTCTGTCATCCGTGTTTTTTTGTTTGAAGTAATTTTTTAATCAAATTTTCTACTTATTTTTTAAATTTTGAATGCATATAGCATAATTCTATTCGAAAAGATGAAATCAAGAAAAAGATAGAAGAATGAAAGTCGTAGGGACTCACAAGTACTCTGTGGATAGAAGATATCCAAGTAATCAATTCTAGGATTCAATAATATTCCCAATTCAAAGTGATCCTTTTAATCTTTGTATTTTTTTTCAAAGATTAATAAAATTTCTTTTTTACCGTTTCAAAAAAAAAATCCCAATTCGAAGTTTTTAGGTAACATGAATTTGAGCGATGGAATAATTCCTTCAGCATTCATTGGTTGATCGTACCGTTAACTATTTCTTTTTTGGTGCGAGGAACTTCTCATGCATCCACACCCATTGGTTTCTGCGGAAGTCAAAAAAATTGTTAAAATCTTAAAAAAAATAAACAAAAAAATACGCAAATTTATAAAGCATTTTTATCTCGAAAATATATCTCAAAACTAACAACCAAACAAATGCTTTGTTTTTACCAGTCTTCTTTTTCTTTTGTCTTTGTTAATTTGGTTACGAGAGGTCAATTTAAAAAAAAATAAAAAATTTCTCTTGTTTTGCACAAATTATTTTGATAGAGAGAGGAAACTAAGGCCAGGGACTTGGTTTTTGTTTTTACTAGTAATTAATCAGTGAAGGGTCCTCCTCTTTTTCCGCAAGACTATTCCCCATTGTCTAGTTGATCTCGTACGAAAATATTCCCATAAATTCTATTCACGGAGCTGCTTAACGGAGGCATTCAATCTCGACTGTCCAAAAGTTTGGACGGTCTGGATTAAAAACAGTCTATTACCGCTAATAGATAATCCATTAACAGTAATAAATTATTTTCAACCTGGATCATTCAATACATTTTTGGACCGTCGAGATTAAGCTCCATAAATAAGCTTTTCTCTTGTTCTAGAGATAAAGAAAAAGGATAGATATTTGGTTCTTGGTCTTTAGCAATCAAGTAAGTAGAGAAAATAGAGTTTTGGTTCTTGGTCTTTTTAGCAATCTTTCCTCCCTAGTACACTTTTGTCCGTTCCCGTGGAGAGAAAATAGAGTTTCTAGCCTTCTAGGGGAAATATCCATTTTTTGTCTCTGTTTGATGAGAAAGATTTTGTGAGCAAAGAATAACTCGCACGCTATATTGGAACACATATAATTTGTCAATAATGGGTTTCAATAGATTTTATTCAGTGTTTCGGATATATTCTTTTCAAGATAAAAATATTTCGATTAGGCACGTAATAATATCCGATCGAGCCGATTTTTTGCGGAGTTAATTGTTTTACTAATTGACAAACTCTACGAAGTGAACGTTTCCGATAATTATAGTGAGACCGAAGTAGGCCCCGTTCGGTTGGGATAGCAGAAACCCAACTAATTATAGACAACAAAACAACATTTCGGTGTGGAGAATCAGATTAGGGTTAGAAATGCAAACAGTGATAAAAAGAACTTTAATATCGATTGGCCAAGCTTCTCTTCTTACAATAGACAACTCTGATGAATCTTGCAAAATATTAAGGCTCTGTTTGAAACTTGGGGATGGAAGGGGAGCGAAAGAGAAAATTTTAACTTTCCCTCTCGTTTTCTTCTTAATTATTTCCTCTTCTTGTCTGTCTGCGCGCGCGTTAACCGCCGATACTTTCTCGACTCCAAACAATATGGTATGGCTTAATCTCCTCCCTTTCCCTTTGGGCATAAATAGAAAGTTAGAAAAACATCCCACACCCCAAAACCAGGCCAATATTCAGACCCTTAATAGAAAATGGGCTCTAAGGCGGCAGCTAGTGCCCCAATCTTCATATCCAAGCTGCTCCGCCACCAACGCCACCCCCTTCCCATCCAACTTGTGTTTGCCCGTCAAACATTCTGCACCGGTCCCCCGCCGCGCAAATCCACCAAGCGCAATGACTTTGGTATGTCTAACTCAATCTCGTCCGACTAAGGCCTCATTCTTCTAAACTTGATTATTTTCTTCGTTTCGTGTGTTTTGTTCGTCTTTTCTGAATTTTTGTTAGATTCGAGTGTTTTTTTTTTTTTTTTGGATTAATCATGTGTCTCGATAAGAGGAGTCTAAAAAATACAAAATTATGACCAAAAGCCAAAAAAATTAAGACGAAAAAAGAATCAAATAGTTGTCTTGTTTGTGTAATCTTATTTGAATTTTTTCAACATCGGTCCATATTTTTATACTTTTCAGAACGATTAACCCAAAAATTATGAAGAAAACTAAACAAAAAGTAACGAAAAATAAAAAGATTCCGAAATAAGTTTCAAACTTATAAGTTTACAAGAACGCATGCAACCTTACTTTCTTGCACGAACTTTTTTAAGACACATTGATGACCGAAAGATGAGACACAGGGTGGTGGTCGAGACCATGGCACCTACCAAACATTGATAAAATCTCACTAGATAGATGCACATTTTCTTTAGGAATGTAAAGTAGTACTCCCTCCGTCCCTCTTTTAAGTGTCATGTTTCGTAACTCTAACTTATTAAGAAAATATCATCATTACACATTTCACATCAACTTTTATCTCAATTTTTCCTACTTACCCTCTATGGAGACATTATCATTACATTTTTACTCACTAACTTTTTAAAATAGAATCTACTTTTAGAGGTAAAATGGAAAATATACCAACTTTTACCCACTAACTTTACAACATGGACACTTACTAAGAGACAACCCAAAATGGAATAGTGGACTTTAAAATGGGGACGGAGGGAGTATAATTATATCATTTTGACGCCTTAAAAGTGAAATAATTTTACAGCAGCCAATTCAATTTCGATGATTTTTCTATACTCCCTGCAAATTAAATATTCCAGAAGTAGTTTTGTCTTTGCAAAATGGTTGGGTTCGGTAAGCAGGAAGTTAATGTGAAAATGGTATCAAAATGTAGGGTTGGTATCAAATTTTCAAAGAAGATCTTCAACAACATATCTCTATATATAATTTGAAGGTGAGAAATGCAAATCTTTTTTGACAATAATTTAAGGAGAGAACGAACTTATACAATTCGATGGGTACATTACGGTCTATCACTACTTGCGTTACAAACAATCGTTGCATTGAAGATATTTTCGATGATGCAGGCCCAAACCCATTTTTGAGGAGCGGAGAGGTAGGGTCCTGCAGGGTCGATAAGGCGGACAACGAATGCTATATGAGAGTGGATGTGCCAGGCGTTGCCGAGGCAGATATGAAAGTGTGGACGGAGTCCGGCTTCATTTACTTCCATGCTCAAGGCTCCGAGCTACCCGAATACAATTATCAAGGTCGGGTTTTCGGAGGGTCCATCGGTTTCGACAAAGACCGGTTTGATTCGGATGGAGTTAGGGCAGAGGTTAAGGATGGAGTTCTCTGGTTGTTGGTCCCAAGGGTGAAGAATTAGATGCTTGGTTTGGGTAATTTCTTTCATTAGGTATATATGTAAACAAATTATGTTTCAAACACATACATAACAGTAAGTCTGTTTACATAGACTTTTTCAACACAGATCATGCACAGAGATCATTGTGTGGGACCCACTTTGGCTACCACACGAATCATACAATCCCTTCATTTGATGTAAAATATTTTTTTCAAAGAACCCTACAAAAAATCAGCTCAATTTAATACCTATAGATGCTTGATCCAATAATCTAACTTTCATTATCCTGAAATCTAAATGAAAAGTTAGATGATTAATCGAGCATCTATATGTGTTGGATTGAGCTAATTTTTCGTGGGGGCCCTTGAAAAAATATTTTACATTTAATGAACGGATTGGATTGTTTGTGTGAGACCTGGAATGGACCCCACACAATAATTTGTGCGCAATCTATGTGGAAAAGTTTGTGTGGCTAGCACCGTTGCATACATAAACATTGTGGATGTATAAAAATGTTTATATATATGTACTATTTGAATGGCTTTGTTGATGCAGAGAAGGAAATAGTTTGCTTCCTTGTAGGGGTGGAAACTTTTAGCCATGACATGGATCGACAATGAGAGAGAAACTTATTCACGGCTTTGCACAATTGCGGCTATCCATTTCGGCAATCAATGGTTGAGATCTGTCTTTTTAATTTTGACCGATACAAATAATTTTTACCGGTCAGAATTGGTTTTCAATCCGGACCATCCAAAACACTTTTGGATAATTGAGCGCCGTAAACTTTATTTACAGTTTGCTCCGTAAAGAAGTTTTTCTCATCTCATCGACAAGACATTATGTCAACTGCATTCATTCATGCTTGAGGTCTCACGGTGTGTACATTTAATACAAGGGTGCAATGTGAGTATTGTGGGCTCACCCTAGGGGCTCACCTATGGGTTGGGTCGACTATTTTCATTTAAAAATCAAATTGATCGATGCAGAACCCCCTTTGGAACCCCCCAGGTTAGTCCCGAAGATGCTACCCCCGATGACGAAAATAACCTTGAAAGGGCGATTGAATCGAATGTGAACCCCTTTCAAACTCGAAGGAAACGAATGCACTTTGTGTTCGAGTCGAGCCTTGGCTGGAAAACCAGGATATTCGGCAGGAAGCGATGTACACTAGATGGTTATAACATGCGCCACAATGAATATTAGTCGCACGCTAGTTTGGCACCTTTCCGAGATTTTACGCCTGAAATGACGAGACCAGTCTTGTAAAGATAGTCACGCACACTAGACTAGTTTAGCACCTTTTCGAGATTGTACGCCTGAAATGACTGGCCGCACGCTACACTAGTTTAGCACCTTTTCGAGATTGTACGCCTGAAATGGCGAGGCCAGTCTTGTAAAGACAGTCACGCACGCTACAACTGAGTCGGCGCACGCCACTACGGAACGACGCGCGCCATTTTTGTGCTCCAGTGACAGCCTGTTTTCCTATAAAAGGAGGGCTTTGTCCAGTGTTTTGGAGGTTGGCAGACAAGTCGGCTGATAAGTTCTCTGCAAAACAGAACCAGTCAAAGAGAAACGTCAAAAACCCACCCTTCCAAAGGGGGTTGTCAGTAAGGTTAGGAGAGAGCGAGAGTCCTTCCTCTTCCATCTTGTAAACTAGAAAGCAACTTGCAACCCTAGAACTCTTGATAGCAAAAAGTAAAAAGACAGAAGGCATAACCTAACTCTTGTTTGGAAGTAAAATTCAAATCCCCATGAACGCATTGAATCAAATCGAGTACCTTTAGCGATGCAAATTTATGGAAATTCGGAGTCCTCGAGTACAGGAATGAACTACACACCGATAAGGTTTAAATGCAAAACCGACCATAATACGAAAAAAAAAACAAGTGGAAATGAAATTTTAGAGCTCAAACAGCATTTAAACAAGTTTCAATTCCATGGGCATATGGAAACCCCAACCCCTTTCCAGTGACAAAACTAGATGTGTTGCAGTATTAGGTTTACAACTTAACATACAGAATCAAATCAGAAAGAGTACTCATCCCAGCATATACAGCATCCCTCCAATAATGTCTGAAGAATGAGAGAGTGATATTTAACCAAACTCCACCATTTAGCATATAATCAGAAGCTACAGAAGTACCTGCAAGAAAGGCTTACAACAAATCAGAATAATACCAACAGGACACGAACAGAATGTGATGCTAATATGTGCTACAATTGAAGGCATCAAGACCTTATCACTCGAGGAAAATAAACGAACTTCATTTAATTATGTCTCCTGGGTTCAGAATTTTAACACACTTCAATCTTCGGATCTAAACAACAGAGTTAAACTTCAATTTTTTCTCGGATCACAAAGATTGGCAGGAAGAGAGCTTAGGAATGAAAGGAAACAATGGGGGAGAATCAATTCAAGTACCTGCTCTGAAAATTATGAACATAGGCAAATAATCTATTTACCACCATTGAAGCACAGCCATATGAGTAGTAGTCGACGCCAAGAATACAAGATGGAAGAGAAATAAACACGATTATAGATGCTTAAAAAAAAAACCAAACACAAGTCGGTCAACATGTGCAACAAATACATGAAATGAAATTTTCACAAAATATGCACATCTCTCTCCCATCCAATTACATTTCTAGAATTGCAGACAAAACAAAGGCACATGACACATTTTGAAAGATGACTAACATGCTTAAAATGGACGAGTTAAAGATATGGCACTGTATCTTCGAGTACCTTAGTCAGGCAAAGCAGTTCCTCTCTCGAGATTATTCTTGATCTCCAATGTGTATTTACCAAAGGCTCGCTCAATCTTCTTATTGAAATGCTCATTACGGTCATTGATCGAGTCAATATCTTTCTCATCACGGAACCTCCTCCTCCTGCTAAATGAGTTGCGCTTCTCATCTCTCTCCTTGAGCTCCTTCACCATCTTTTCTATCTTGTCATCTGAAGTTTTCGGGGCCTGTCAAATAGGTGTAAACAATGAGTTTTACTCAATTTTCCTTGTATTGAGCCCGAGTTGGCCCAAAAGACTTCCACAGTTAATTGGTTACCTTTCCATATTGAAGGCTTGAAGCTTCTCTGTAGAATTCTGGATCAGCTTCTTTCATTCTATTGTACTCTTCAATGTCAATCTCAACGTTCTTTGTCCTTTTCTTGTAAGCATTGTACAATGTTTTCTGATTAAAAACTGTTCAAGCAAGAGGGTAAAATGTCAATTTCACTATCACACCATATTTATTTCTTTCCTCCCCAGAGCATTATTCCAAAGTATGCAACAAAAAGGAGGAAAACATGATATGATCACACACAAGCAAGTAAGAAATCAAGGAAGAAGGTGGGAAACGTTAATAAAACTTCTCTTTATGGTGGAGAGAAGAAAATTTGTTCTCGAATCTCAACAAAGCTTTTTCCAGCATTACAAGAGCAAAATGCAGATTGCGGGAAATATCTGCAATCACACATGTTCTTGGAAAGATATTTCCAACATGACACTTATCTTCCAAGAGACAAAGTTAACAATAGCACCAGCACAAGTAGATTAGTAAATCAAAGCTTGTGAAGTTCAGGGTAGAAGACTATTCTGTCCAGATGCAAATAAACATCCAAGGAAAGGAATTATGTATGCCTCACAAAGTGAAATGTATTCAGATACACAAAAAAGAAGAAAAACCATACCATCCCAGCCATATGGAGCAGGCTCTTTTTCCCATTTCTTGTACTTAGCCTCGGCCATCTCTTCCGTGTCTAACATATATGCTTTAGTCATATCCAAACCATTAGCATCCAAAAGCTTGCCAATTTTTTTCTTCCTCTCCTCAATCCACTTCTCTTTAGAGACACCCCTAGACTCTGTTGGACCTTCCATCCTTTTCTTTTCCGCCACCATGGCCATTTGATTGGCTTTTCTTGCCTCATTCTGCATAAGTGTAGATCCCACAATGGGATAGAAACATGGTAAGTAACAAAGCATAAAAATAACCTGACAACTGAAATAGAAGTCAACATGATGTTCATAAAAAATAGAATTTGCAATCAAAATTGGGAAACAGAGAGATGGTTATGCATCAACTATGACTGATCATTACCAGTTTTAGCTTCAACTCAAACAATTTTTTCTGTCTCCCGGAGAGTTTAGAGAAATCAACTTCCGCATTCTTTTCAACAACATTGTCACTGTCCCCATTCGGATGATCTTCAAGATCATCTATTTCATCATGCAGATCTTCAGCCTGATCAGAAAATGTAGCTCGACTTACTTCTGAAAAAGTGTAGACAATATAATTAGGAAAGTTAAAAGAGATAAACAGCCAAGATGTATAAGCTTTGATTGAGTTAAGAATCCTAGAATGACTTTATTTCAAAATACAGTTAACTCTTGTCTTTACTCTCAGTTTAACACCTAGAAACTAAAGACCTCAGGCTGTCTGGGTTGTGATAAGAAGGGGAACATAGTTGCAAAGAGTATGGACTGAGTCATTCATCTCCATACTGAATGAGATACAATATCATTGTGAACAAATAAATGACAGAATAAGAAAACAACGAAGGAAAAAAACTATCAGATAAGAGTTATCCAACATTAAATTTATGAATGTAAGAATCATTTTAGGAATCTGTCAAACAAAGAGACCACAAAAAATGACTTGCCTTGTTCTTTTGCATCATTCCGCGCCTTTGCTTCAGCAATTACTTTAAAGCAATAATCATTACATTCATGATAAGGGTTTGATGCATTTCTGCAATTTGGATGCGCTCTTCCTTCTTCAGTCATTATATGCTCTATACTGCTTGGATTGCCTGAAGAAAGTAACCAATATGTGAACATTTGTTTGGATTTGATTACACCTTCCCCAGCCTGGTTTGCTCCCAGCCTCCCACTAGTTGATTAGTATTTTAGAATATAAGTGGAGATATTCATGAGAACGTACAAGTAAATATATATTCACACAGAATAAGTTGAAGTTGAAAAGTAGCACCCTTCAAAATTATGGACATAGTAACAAAATCGTTCAACAAGTTACTAAAAAAAGCCATAAGGTACATCAATACCTAGTTATTTCTTTCATAGCATTTAAGTTCTCTAGCTAAAGTAAAAATACAATCCCTCCTAAAGTAATTAATGAAAATTGTAATCCAACAAATGAAGATCGAATGCTCCCAATATAACTCATGAATTTATAATGCTACAGTATCATGCAGGGAAATTATGGGATCCCAACCCAAATCATGATTCCAGAAACCCTTTTGATGTGGTCTAGCAATGCACATTCTTTACTTCAACTGAAAAAATTACGTGCAACAGTTTTGAGCAGCCTCAAGTACATTATTTTGCAAGGTAATGAGGTAGAGAGTTTGTTTAATGTAGTCTAAGTAGCATGGACACGGATTCCGGCAGGGGACACGGACACGGGACACGGCAATTCTAAAAAAATGAAAATACGGACACGGCGGGGCGGGGGACACGCCACGTGTACATATACATATACATATACATACACATATATATATATATATATATATATATATTCCATGCTTACATTGCAAAATGTAAATAATGAACAACTTAACAGTTAACAACTTAAGTACTTAACATTCATATTTCCCCATATATATACACACACATATATGCAGAGACAGAGAGAGGGACAGACAGAGACAGAGAGGAACGAGAGAAAGAGGGACAAGAGAGAAAGAGAAAGAGAGAGAGAGAGAGAGAGAGAGAGAGAGAGATACCCGAGTGAGAGGAAAGGGGAGGAGTCTGAGAGCTCTCGTCTCGTCGTCGTCTGTCTAGGGCTTGGAATTTGAATTGGAAGAGTAAAATGAAAAAGAACCAGTCGGCCACTATATAGGTTTTAAAGAAAAAATAACAGTTTAATCCAATTTTAAATAATTTCATGTTAACCCCAATATTTTTTTAAAATTACATTTTAACCTCCAATCGTGTCCCCGCCGTGTCCCCTATCAAAAAATAATATAAATTATTGGCATGTCCAATACGTATTTAGGCGTGTCCCCGTGTCCAATACATGGGTACAGTGCCCTTTTGGAGTGTCGGTGCTTCATAGAATGTAGTTGAACAATCTAATCATCTGATCAGAATCATATTTTCCTAGGCTGAAATATAACAATAAACTTTGGTTTGGCTACTTAATCATGTTCTTAGATATGTTCATAGCTTTGGTTTGCGTCATAACAAAGACTAAGAGTAAAAAGATATTCCTATAAGAAAAAAGATGCACAAGATCCATAAAACACAGAATGGCAAGACTCTATCTGCTGGAACTCAACTCCGAACAGTAAGCAAGATTCTGCTTCAGTATATCGAAAGCCAGAAATCACCACAAACCAAAACTACTCTTTCTCAAATCACGGAGAGAGAGAGAGAGAGAGAGAGAGGGGGGGGGGACAATAAGACAGAGAATCTGATAGAAAAATAAAATAATCAATATGAAGTCAAAATTGTATGTGCACACATTGCACCCACACAGAGACACAGGCGCGCATGCGTGCGCACACACAGAGGCAGAGTGAGAGAGGGAGAGAGAGCAGTTGTCATCCGGTTGAACTGATTCCAAAATCAGAACTTTCTAAGAGTAACAATTAAACGGTGCAGGGACTACGATTCCCATAAGACAAAGAAGGGGAATAAGAAAGTCCACTTCACCTTTATACCATGCTTGTCAACCCTGCCTCCGGATTCAATCCAACCGTCTCAAGGTGACCTTTCGACAGTCCAAATCAATATCATTCTCCATTTTGCATTTTTCCCCCAGTCATAAGATTAATCTCCCTTAGACCAATGCAATGGAGAGGTTCATTACACAGCCAAGATATTATCATCTCAAATGACAAGGCCAATAATCTAGCAGAAGTCTCAAGTTTCTAAACTAGGCATGAAAGTTTATGCTGCATATTTTAATTAAAAACTACAGGGCGGTTTCGGGAAGCCCTAAAAAAACCTCTAAACTAGGCATGAAAGTTTATGCTGATTGAATTTTGATGATCCGAACGGGGCGGTTCTGGGAACCCCAAAAAAAACTCTAAAAAAACCCTCAAATCTGAATCTCATAGTTCCCGATCAATTTTTGATAATCTGAGCCGCTCAATGTGTTCAAAACGTGATTTTAAGGGTGCCCGCGAGAAATTGGCAAAAAAAATAACCGAGAAGGGCTTGATTTGAGCAATTTTGTATTGAACCGTTCAATGAAAAACTGTTTGGATAAAGCCCTTCCCATTCATTTTTTTGCTGATTTCTCGCGGATACCCTTAAAATCACCTTCTGATTACATTATGTGGCTCGGATCATCAAAATTCAATTGGAAACTTGGGGGGGGGGGGGTTTAGAGGCTTTTTTACGGGTTCCCGAAACCACCCCGAAAAAACTAAGACCTCAAATGACAAGTAAATCAATAATCAAGTTTCTAAACCAGGCATACAAGTTAATACTGCATATTTTAATTCAGGTTTGCAAACATAAGCACAAAAAGTTTATAAAGTGTCACATATATACTTATACAATTGAACCTGACGAGCTTTCATCTTTCGAATGTTTTGGCCAAGAGCCAATGGCATCAGCGGGTGCACTTAGGTGCTAGGACTAAGGAGCTCTGTTCTAAAAATCAGGCTATGTGGCTGACTAGTCAACGCCAATATAAAAATCGGCTTAGGCGCCGACTAGCGCCCCTCTTCCGCCTGACAAGCACCTATCGACTTTTACAACACTAGTAAGGAGGTCAGAAGATTAACTCCACTAAGGTGCTAATCTAACTATTCTAACCAGTGATTGAAAAAGCGCGTCTAGGCGAGGCGAGGCGTGAGGCGAGCCTATGACGCCTCACAGGTGTGAGGCGAGGCAAGGTTGCGTGAGGTGGGTAGCTAGTCTCGCTTCGAGTTGCCTAGGCATGAGGCGTGAGGCGTGAAAAAGTGGGGCCTAGGCGTCCTTAGGGCAAAACAGCTCAATTAAAACACAAATCTGCCTCTCCTCAATCAGAAATCTATCGTCTCTCCTCTGGGCTCTCTCATCTCTCCTTTGGGCGTAACATCTCTCTCTCTCTCTCCCCCAATCTGCGTCACTCGGCTGCACTCTGCAGCTGCTGCTAGTGCTGGCCCTACTGATTAATAATAAATACGATATATATAATATACAGTATATGCTAATTAATAATTTAGTGTTAATGATTAATAATTTAATATTATATAGTAATAACTAGTAACAGTAATGAATCAAAAATCTTATGATTAATCAGTTTGTTGTTTGTATATATTAATACTAGTGTTGTTGATCATATTTTATCTCCTTTGTTTGTGTATATATTGTAGATGTCGAATAGAACCGATCCTATGAGCATATTTACTAGTATTTCATATGTTTACTACGTATGTTAGATTGTTGGTTATTATGCAATATGGTGATGTTTATTCTTATTTTGATGGTAGGAGTGAATATTGGTCATTTATGTAGTTTATATTACTTTTTTTTTTAATAAACGCTCGCCTCGCTTCACTGAGAGCTTTGTTGCCTCGCGTATTTAAATCACTGATTCTAACAATACTAATAACATTCGCCAAGCAAAAAAAAAAACTTTTGAATATTTTGCATTCAAGGATCGTTGGCAATCCTAAAAAAAAAAAGGTCTGAGTCACTTTCCAACGAAGTATTTTCTGTGACTCGAATAGATAATTACAAAAATCGAATACCCTAACCAGAAAAAACCCTCGTATCCACAAATTAAGTAAACAAAAAAACACATAAGGCCGCTTATAAAACGCTCAAGGATCGTTGGCAATCCCGGAAAGAAAAAAGGGTCCGAGTAACTCTCCTACAAAGTATTTTCCGTGACTTGAAAAAGACAATTATGATGATAGAAGACCCTAACCAGAAAAAAGCCCTAGTATCCACAAACTAAGTAAACAAAAAAACACGTAAGGCCGCTTACGAAACAACCACAACACACCAAAGGCCCCAACTTCCCCTAGCAATCCAGATACACCAAAGCCCTAGTTTATTCAAGAAAGAAGGTATAAGAAGCCGTAATTTTGCAATCAAAGAAAGAGAAATATTCAACACAGCTCCTAATTCATGATGAAAAGCCCTAATTTGAAGCTGCCATTTTCATTATAGGATCCAATCCGAAGCCCTAATTTCACAGAGAGAGAGAGAGAGAGAGAGAGAGAGAGGAACCTTGGTGGTGCGGTGCGGTGGTGAGTGGTGGACGGTGGACGCTGCAGTGTAGTGGTTGTTCGCGGGGGAGGGGGAGAGAGTTTGCCGACTTGCGTGTATACCCGCAGGAATTTTTTTCCGTTTCGAAGAGGGGACGCCGCACCGCAGGATTTCGGACAACCTTTCAAATTGTTCCTCTTTTTCTTTTTTTGTTCAATTTGGTTTATAATTTTGAAAAGAGATTGAAATCGGTTTCTTCGTCTCGTTTGCAAAACGAGCCGAGCTCAAGGCAGGACAAACTTATCTCGAGTCTGCTCGCGAGCCTTGACTTGCACTGGATGTATATACTTAAGTTTAGGGTTCTTATGTTTTCATAATTTGAGCGTGTTCCACTGACACCCTATTCCGTTTTCTTCCAAAACGTAATTTCAAATTTAAATATAACAAAAATAAAAAATATTTTTTCAATTTTTTCTATACCGTTTAAAAAATCTCAATAAGATCTATCAAATAAGATCCATATTAGTAGAAAATTTTTTTACGTCAACACATGATTTTTAACCTTGAAATTATCTTCTTTTTCCCAAAACCTTCTTTTTTTTAAAAGTGAAACGTCACCTAATTACACTAATTATAATAAGTACGAATTTTTTAAATAAATACTTCTTTTTCAAATAATTACTTAGTACTTATTTTATCAAATAATTACTTTAAAATACTCCTAAGACCATCTCCACCTCTTACTCAAATTTTTATTCAAATTTGAGTAAAAACTTCATTTGATACTCTCTCTGTCCCACTTTATTGTGCATGTTTCTTTTTTGGCACCTTACAAAAAATAGTTTATAATATTTTTTATAATTTTGGAAACTTTGTTTAAAAAAATTAATTGAAATTTACTAAACATGATCCATATTGAATATATAAAATATCATAAATCAAGAGATATAGACAATTTTGTTAGACGTCCAAAAAGGAAACAGTCACAACAAAATGGAACAGAGAGAGTACGAACTAATCCATGGACAAATGCAAATATAAGCATAAATTTGGGTAAAGATTTCATTAATGGCATAGTTGTAAATTTGAGGAGGAGAAAATAGCCTTTAAAATTTGATCAAGGATTTGATTGAAACCAAATTTGGTAAAAATTTTGAGTAAATTTGGTATGAGTTTGAGTAAAGACTTGAGTAGTGTTTTGGGTGATTTTTAGGCCTCGTTCGGCTAAATAAGCCAAGTGACTTATTTTTTGTTCTTATTCAAATTTTTTCTGTATTTGTTAGTTTGTCGTTAATTTTTAGATAATTATTGTATCGTCATGACAAGAAAAATCTAAAAAGTAAAACATTATAATCGAAATCAAATTTTTTTGAATAAAAATGAAAAAATTGGCTTATTGGCTTATTTTCGTCTTTATTAAAAAAATTGATTTCGATCATAATTTTTTACTTTTTTGATTCGTCTCGTCATAACGATGTAATAATTCTTCAAAAATTAATGACAAACTAACAAATACGAAAAAAAATTGAATAAGTACAAAAAATTAATTCACTTAGTTTATTTAGCCGAACAGAATTATTTAAATTTGAGTAAAGGGTTGGGATGCTCTATTAGCATCTCCAATAGCCTAGGCAAAATGTCTAGAACAAGTGGCGTTTATCTACTTTAGCTAGCTTTTCAACATATGGGTACCCAATAGCCTAGGCTTCCAAAAACGCCATATGTGCCGATTCTACTCCATCACCCTTTCTCTCTCTCTCCTCTTTCCTCTCAGTCCGAACAAAACCAGAAACCATACTGAGGAAATACAAATCCAGAAACCTCAAATACAAAGAAAATACAAGGGAAAATTTCAAAAAAGCCCCTGAACTTTCTGACAATTTGCAAAAAAGCACCTGGACTTTCACTATTAACAAAAAAACACCTGAACTTTTCTCACAACTTGCAAAAAAACACCTGGACTTTCACTATTAACAAAAAAACACCTAAACTTAGCATTCCGTTAACAATTAGACCCCTGCAGTCCAATTTTGTCAATTTGTAACGGATGGAGCTAACGGAAGGCGTTAACTTTTTATTTTTTTTACTTTTTACATTTAAAAATTACTTTTTACTCTTTCTTTTTTTTATTGTTAAATATATATATGCAATAAAGTTCTTTTTTTTTCTTATTATTTATCGAAAATTACTTTAACCTTATTTTTTATTTTCAAATTTTACCTTCCCCCAACCCACCC
>BPLS01000270.1:197814-211918 GCA_019656275.1 Rhododendron kiyosumense | reverse complement strand
CACTACTCTCTTTGGTTGTTATCCTTGGGGTTTCTGAATCTTCACTGTAGCCTAATTCCTTTAATGTTCATGCTTGAAAATTGGTCTTCGCTTCCTTCCTTTCGGTGTACTTTGAGCAAGGCTATTAGCTTTCACTCATGCTATGCTCACTACTCTCTTTGGTTGTTATCCTTGGGGTTTCTGAATCTTCACTGTAGCCTAATTCCTTTAATGTTCATGCTTGAAAATTGGTCATCGCTTCCTTCCTTTCGGTGTACTTTGAGCAAGGCTATTAGCTTTCACACATGCTATGCTTTAGTATTGCAAATTGTTCAGCTGAATATAATAGCGGTGTAGGTTCTGAGTCATGCGAAGCAACCTATCCATGAAATTGACAGTAATGTTGCCTCTCGCAGATTCTAATGTACATGAGAGCCTGGTGCATATGACATTGACTACTAGATATGTTGATATCTTCCTGAAAAGACTCCAATAATTTAATGCAGTCCGTATACCATGTGTCGCATTGTATAGTTCAAACTATCTTTCTCCATTTTTCCCTTCAAATAATTGATTTCGTCACTTTTAAAGTATCTTATTCACTTGCAGGAGGTACCACAATCATTATTTAATGAATGGTGCTTCTGCTTCTGGTGGCATAAAGTCAGCATTCTCCTACTGTGTACAACAAGTGCGAAATTATGACTACCATCATTACCTCTGCCTCCTCGAACTTCCCCCAAGCATGCGCAAGGCTGCATTTGCTCTCCGTGCTTTCAACGTTGAAACAGCAAGAGCTATGGATGTTGCTTCTGATCCCAAAATTGGCCTTATGCGCCTACTCTGGTGGCGAGAAGCCATAGACAAGATATTTGCCCACAAATTAATTGAGCATCCAACAGCTCTAGCCCTTTCATCAGTAATATCAGAGCACAAAACCAGCAAAAGCTGGCTGAAGCGGTCAGTTGAAGCGCGGATCAACGATGCACAAAGAGAGGTTAACGAAATCCCAGAAACCATTGAAGATTTGGAAAAATATGCGGAGGACACTGTATCAACGATCTTGTACATGACACTTCAAGCAGGGGGTATCAAATCCACCACAGCAGATCATGCAGCTTCGCATATTGGAAAGGCTAGTGGCCTTCTTTTGCTGCTTAAGTCGTTGCCATACCATGCTAGTCGCAATCGTCTGTGTTCTTATATTCCCTCTAAAGTAGCAGCCAACCATGGACTTTTGGTTAACCAGGGGGGTCCACTGGAGATTCGCATGGACTCTCGTGAGGGAATGTGTGATGCTGTTTTTGAGATGTCATCTGCCGCTAATGCACATCTCCAGAAGGCCAGGGAATTAGCTGCAACAGTGCCTAAGGAAGCTCGGGCAGTGCTTTTACCTGCTGTGCCCGCCCAGGTTCTATTGGATTCCCTGAATCGTGTGCAGTTTGATGTGTTTGATCCAAGATTGGCAACAGGGATTCTGGGTATTCCTCCTTTGTGGTACCAGTTGAAACTGAAATGGCATTCATTGAGGGGAAAGTACTGAAAGATAAGTTATTTTGTTGCCTTTGCCATTTGAATGGCAAGTTTTCCATCTTGTGGGAAGCTGGGTTGAGTTTCGATCAAATTTTTACTCCTTCAAAATTATGGTTTTTTCCCTAATGTCTCAATGGCAATTTATACACAATTGTTTTGTTTCTTTTTTCATCCGTCGTACTACACTTCACTTTTAGGCATTGGAGTGCCAGGTTTTTTATGCAGGTCCAGTTTTTGAGATGCATTCTGGGTCAGTGGAATTTCCTTCAAACAGAGGGTCTTGTGCTTTGGTTGAACGATCTCGATATGTGGTGTCATTACTGCATATGTTAGGTTATGAGATTAAAGAGGCTTTCCATCATTTGGTAAGTTTCTCTAAGTATGCATGTGGTTATTAAGAAGTTTTGAGTACAGTTCAAATCTAGAAGCTCTGTGCAAAAGGAAATGCTGCTCTTTACATTGCCCGGGCATCGCTTGCCATCTTGAGGCATTTCTTTCCGGTTTTTCCCCTGGCTCTTTTGTTTGTTACCTTTTTGATTGAGGGCAAATCCAGTCTTTCTGCGCAGTTTACTGTTTCGGCCAAGTTGCAGGGCAGGGAACAGGCATATATTAGCTCTTTGTCTTCTGTGGAGTTGGAGAGTCCACGTTCACTCCCACTTTCTTAGTTTCTGTGTCTATTATTGGGGAAGCATTTACAAGTATCGGTACGTCATAGGTTGGTGGCTTCTTGTCCTGACACTTTGAATGATTTAGCCGATTGAGGTATAAGATGATTTTCTTCGGCGTCCCTGGTGCCTGGTGGGGATGTAGCAACAGAGGTTCCTTTGGAGGCAGCATTTTTTTTATTTGGGTAAGCCATTGTCTGCTGCTAATAATTTGAAGAGGCATTTTCCTGTGGTGCTCTGCATGCATTGAGGAGCTGGGGACAGGGTTAATCATTCGTTATACCCTAAATTTTAGTATCAGTTTAGGAGATGTTGAACCTAATGTTCATGGTGTTTGGAGTAACTTGGTTTATCTGACAAAATAGCCTGTGATTGCTGATCTGCTCAAGCCTAGGAAAATTAAGGTGAGCCGACCTCGAGCGTGGTAAAGCTCAACGCGTTTGCAACCCTACCCAGACTGAGTCGCCCACACCTTGACTAATTTCGGGGGCCTTGAAGTTAACAATTAGGCAAACCTTCGAATGAAAAAATTATTCAATACTCCGGGAGTATACTCCCTCCTCTCACATAACATGGGGAGCCCATGTGTAAGACCATGTTATGTGAGAGGAGGGAGTATACGCCCAGAATATTGAATAATTATCCCCTCCAGTGACCCCAAGGTTCGGAATGTTTAGCCACCGTAAAAACGAATCAAAAACTTAGTAGTTAGTTAGAGTTCTCTACGGCATCATAGCTCATGCAATATGCTCCATCCCTCATTACCAATATAATACTACTCATTTTCCTCTACTTCTTTAACAATTCCTTTAAAAAACCTCTCTCTCTCTCTCTCTCTCTCTCTCTCATGCATGCTCTGCACTTCACCTACCAAATTACCAACATGCATAACAGCCAAACTCTCCAAATAAAACGAAACAAAGTTCATTAGTTTATGATTAATTACATCTTTTGTTTCTTCCTCACAAAGTAATCACTGATGACTGACCCTTTGCTCTTCATTTTCTGAAATGGGGTTGTGTGGGATGAGATGGGTTTTGTCTCTGGAGATGATATCGTGCGGTTAGCCATTGCTGTCAACTGAATCTTGTATGGATCTCTGCTTTTGTTTTGCCCACTTCACTTTTGTTTCTATTTCCATCCTTCTTTTGTTTTACCTACTTTGTTCAACCAAAAGCGGCAAAATCAGATGTTGGGTTTCTCCCATGTGTAAGTGACACCGGGGATCCCTCCCCATGCTTCCTTGTTTCCTTTTTTCTTTCCTGCCATATATGTATGTGTGAGCAGAGAGAGAGGAGGGGAGTGGTGCAGCCATGTGAGGGAAACGGTGAGGAGAGTGAGAGGGGGGCCGGTTGTGGCTCCCTGGAGAGGAACCGGTTGTGGTTCCTGGAACATGAGTTATATATAGAGTGATTTTTCTCTCAATCTCTTGTGTGTGTGTGTGCGCGCGCGTAGAGGTGTGGATTGGGGTCAGTCTCGACCCAACATCAGATTGAGAGAAGGAACCTTTTCTTGTCAGGTATTTGTTTGATTGCATGCACAACGTAAGCAGATTTTGTGGAAAATTTATGCTTTAATTATCTTTTGATTTGCTGACAAGCTCTCCCATGTTAATGGGAGCAGGGGATCCTCTGTTTTGTAGTAACTTTTTTGTTGGGCTTGTGAAAACCTAGTTCAACTTGGGTCGCACTTCGCTGAGCTGTTTGGGTAATTTGTGATGCAAATCACAGGATATGAATTTATACTTGCCATTCGCAATACCGATGTAATGTGTATTATTTCTTCATTCGATAAATAATGAAAAAATGGTGTGAGGCGTGGATGTATTCAACAATTTGTTGGGGAATCACGTAATTGTCTGTGTCTTGTGCTTGTTTTCTATATCTAGATTATCTTTGCTCGTTGCATTTTTGTTGGTTTGGCCCAATTCCCAACATGTACGTGAAATCCAATGGTTTCTGATTTCTCAATTGTGGAGTTTCTCCTCCTCCTCCTCCTCCTCCTCTCTCTCTCTCTCTCTCTCTCTCTCTCTCTCTCTCTCATGTGGATTGTTTGTTGCAGGAAAAATGAACCTTGTTCGAAAACTGTTGGAGAGGCTAAGGCCCATTGTGAATTTCAAAAGCTGGGACTATTGTATTATTTGGCAGTTGGCTGAAGATCAAAGGTTTAGTCAGAAGCTAAATAATACAATCCATATGTATAGGCTACTTAGCTCTCTCATTACATTAGCAACTACTGCAGAAAGTTTGAAAATCGCGTATGTATGAGTCGATTCCCCATACAAGTTGAGTTGATTCATATGTATAACATATTACATATACATGACAAGGGCACCGGTTTTTTCGTTCTCCTGATGCATTTATAATGCCATATTCATGGTTACGTATTTTGAAACCGCGATAACCGAGCCCTATATCTCATTGGTTTTTTTGTTTGTTTAATAGGTTTCTTGAGTGGATGGATTGTTGTTGTGCTGGTTCTGAGAACATTCAAACTGGCGGAGAGGATCTTTTTACTGTTTCCTCATCAGTTATTCATTGCAGAGATTTCATGTTTCAGCATCCAAGGACCAAACCTTGTGATCTTCTTGCTGAATTCCCTCCCTCCATTCCCCTTGATTCTGGGTTCTCTCTCTCTCTCTCTCTCTCTCTCTCTCTCTCTCTCTCTCTCTCTCTCTCTCTCCAATTAGTTTCTTTAAGTAACTTTCTTGCAAAAATTTCCACATTATTCTTGCTGGGACTCACTGCCCACGCCACACTAACTTTGAATCAACACTACGTACCTTGTTGTATGGATAACCTTTCTACGTAGATGCAATAATAGCGGCGATTTGAATTTGAAATGAAGGTAATCAAAAATAAAATTTGTATCGGAAGCAAATAATTACCTGCGGGTTTTATCTAGCATACCGGTAAATTTTGCAGGATTTATGCACAGGCCTTGATGTCAAACCAAGCCAGATGGTTGAACTTCTCTGCTAATAACTCAGACTCAAATCCTCTTGAAGTGAGACTCCCCTCCTAAATCCATCATTCCAAAGATCAAATTCCACAACCCTTTCTGTCTTAAGCTAATGCATTGATATCTTATTCCTTTGCACTTCGCAGGAAACAGTGGGGACTAGGGTGCTGATTCCAGTTCCAATTGGACTAGTTGAGCTGTTTGTTGCGAAACAAGTGAAACAATTTTCCCTCGTGATTTGTCTTTCATTGCTTTGGATTAATTCAATGAGGTTCAATTCTGTCCGCAGGGGTGGAAACCGTGAGGTTTCCGTCACAGTCATTGTGGGCCTCATTCAGTTTGTGGGACCCGCAGAGTAGCATAACTATGCAAAAAATTAGTGTGATCGGATGGAGTATATCAAAAATTGGATTTTGGTTTATAAACTTGACAGTTAGGGTACTGTCAATAGTTTTAAAGGTCAAATAACCATGACAGTTCATTTTATAAACTGTAATTTAATTAATTTTCGATATATATATCTGATCAAGTTGATTTTTGGCGTGGATATACTAGTCTGTGAGTAGTAGAAGATATACAGTTCAAATCACTACAATTAACGCACGGTGGGACTTGCAATAGCGGTGGTGGAAAACAATCCATGCTCATATGGAAGCTACTTGAAAACAATCCACACACAAGTAATATACAGGACGATGACAGGAACATTCTTGTCTCAATGGTAGATGTTTCAATTTGAAATTACATAACGATTGCAAAAAAATCTGTATAGGATTTTTTGATCAACAGTCGTGCATTTGGCAAAAGATTTCATCACAAAAAACAGGAATGAACCAAAACTATCAGATCTAGGACATGAGTTACTGCAAAAAGCAGGCTCAAAGACACACTGCCGAAGCAAACCGACACTAGGAGTTAGCATAAAAGTCCCGTTTGCAACTTGGTAGTAGAGGATCCTAAGGAAACCTCAGCTCAAACCATGGACGGGTAGCCCTAATGAAATCATCAATCGAAAACAAGAACCCAGTCTCAATTTCTTGAAATTTGAATAACTCCTAATGTTTTTTTGTTCTTATTTTGTTATAGGTACCCGAAGATCAAGAAATCATAGACTACATTTCATCTCAGTGCACCACCTTATTAGAACAACAATCAATGATCAATTCAAGCAATATGGATCCAAACTTTTCAATGAGCGAAAACAATCAAATAGACCTGACCAATAATCCATTCCTACCGTCGCTGGAAAATTCGAACCTGCCATACGACATCACTGCAGATAGAATCCAGCTCAATTCTCCGATGAATTTCGCACAACCGTCCTTCTTTGATGGATCAAACTGTAATGGATTTCTGGAGATGGATTCGATTGCAAAGCCTATGACTGTGGGATCTTCATCTTGTGTTAACAAGGAGACCGATAAGGATTCAGGTACAGGGGTGGCTGTAGTAGTGTTTCAGGGGGTTCAAGCAAACCTCCTGGGTTCAGAAAATGTATCAAATTCTATAATTTTATCCATGTAATTTGATTCTTTTTTTATATTGTCTGCCCTGGATAATTCATACGAAGCCAAAATAACAAAAATTTATGTTAAATTTAGGAGTAAGTAGATCATATATAGCTTAATAAAACAAAATATATTAGGCCCAATAACCTTTCAATCATAATACATATCTTTATTTTACATAATATTTTGTATACAAATTTTTTAGTACCTTTTTGTCACTGCTGACCTAAAATTCTGGAGCTGCCACTGTTCAGGTAGACATGATATGGGTCGATCAGAGTCGATATCCGATTGCAGTGATGCAAATGAAGATGAAGATGATGCCAAGTACCGGAGGAGGACGGGTAAAGGGCCTCAGTCGAAAAACCTGCAGGCTGAGAGGAAGAGAAGAAAGAAACTCAATGACCGGCTATATACACTACGATCTTTGGTCCCAATAATTACCAAGGTACTTGCAAGTTCCATGTCCAAAATTTTCACACACAAATGCACTTGTGCACATAATAGGGTAGGCCATCGTACTAGGACTATGTATTGATTCCTAATGGAGTTTCTTGTTCTTAGTTGGATAGAGCTTCGATCCTTGGCGACGCAATTGAATTTGTGAAGGAGTTGTTGAAACAAGTAAGTGATCTCCAACTTGAACTTGAAGAGCAGTCTGGGGACGATGAAGGTACTGAAAACAATGGCCGATCTGAGATACTGAATGCCGGATTGAAACATGAACATGAAAACACTCTCGTCGGTGGTAATAACATGGGAGCAGCAAGCTATGGTTCTGTTGCAGAACCCACAAACCGAAAACACGATTCAGATGCTTATGATCATAAGTCGCGTCAAATGGAGGTACTGCACAGCACATGATCAATTTAGTCAAGACCACTCAGTCAATCCCTTGGGGTTGTTTGATAACGATTTTAAAGTTACAGTAAACATGTTTATCTGCTTCTACTAAAATTGAAAATCAAGAATCTACAGCAAAATCCAAAGCTACGTACAATCTACAAACTGTATTCACCGCTATCACAAACCGACCCTACAAATAGTTTAAATGGTACCAAAACAGTTTTGGTTTTATGTTATCAGTCTTTAGTTATGAGCATATATATGTTGTGGTGAAATCGCAGCCTCAAGTGGAAGTGGCACAAATAGATGAGAATGAGTTCTTTGTCAAGGTATTTTGTGAGCACAAGAGTGGGGGCTTTGTGAGGTTGATGGAGGCTTTGAATTCTCTTGGCTTGGAAGTAACAAACGTGAATGTAACTAGCTGCAGATCTCTTGTTTCAAACGTTTTCCAAGTTAAGGTAAGAATCCGCAAAACACGCCATCTCATATTCGAGCACATACAATGGAAATCGATAACCTTGCAAAGTAGCTCCATGTAGAGCATCATGTAGGGCGCATCCAGAATACAATGAGGCATCATGGCAGCACTAGAGCATGCACTTTCCGAAGAAATTATTGTTGGGGCAGACCATGTTCTCCTCCATACTCTCCTATTCCGGGCCCATCCTAAACCCACGTGAATAGTCCAAACTGTTGATCTCGAACGTTTTGCATGGAAGAACATCCTATAAAAGTCAGCTTGGTTGGATATCATTAGATATGTGAATAATTCGTTCGAAATGAACAATGTAATTGAAAAAATGTATTTGGTCGTCCATTTCATACAAGTAATTTCATATCTATCGATTTTCAATCAAAGCTGATTCTTCCGACTAATGTTCTTCACATGAATGTTCTTCTGTAAAACAAGTTTGAGATCAACAGTTTGGATTACTATATGAGGTTGGGATGGGCCCGCAAAAGGGAGTATGGTGGATTGAGGTAGGGAGGGAATCGCTGACCCCAAAAAACAAACGAAACTAGTTTGATTTTAAGGAAACTGGTGTGGGGTGTGATTAAATCTTTCCCTTGATCTGCTTATTTTTTTTGTTTGATCAGAAGATGGACAGTGAAATGGTTCAAGCAGACCATCTCAGGGACTCCTTACTTGAGATAACGCGATTCGGAGGGTGGCCGGCCGGATCAAGTGGCCAAAACATCCAAGAATGATCAGGATGGCATGGACTGCCATCACCATGACCATCGCAGCGGCGGCGGCTGTCCAAACGGCCTCCACAACCACCAAATAAGTTCTCACAACCTCCACCACCTTCATCGCTGATAGTACTAAATGGCATGGGGGATTCAAATAAAAGTGTCATTTCTAGCTTTTAACTTCTTAACTGTTTCCTTGTGAGCTCTTGTATGAGCTTTCATAGACATGTCTTCTTAAATGACGGTCTTTTTTTCTTGCCCTATAATGGATTCCAAGAGTTCATTCATGGATAGTGAGAAAGAGTGAGAATTTTTTTATTTTTTATTTTGTATTTTTCTGAATAGCTTAAAAAGGTGAGAAATTGTGGGAAAATATGAGAAATAAAGAAAAAAGTTGATCTACTTTATTTCTCATCAATTCTAATAAAATTTGCTACCTTCCTTGGTGATGCTAGCTGTAAGTTCGTCGAGGGTAAATGGTTCAAGTCTTCCGCACTACAAACCTACTAACTCTCTAACATAAATTGTATGAATGAATTTCTTGCCTTTCCTAAAAAAAATCTTTTTACGAATTCAATAATTTTAAACTTTTTTTAGGAGACCCCACAATTTTTATTGCACGGAGGAAAAAAAATTCATTAATTAAGAGACCCCACAATTACAGCATAGTTTTTTTTTTTCCACAATTGATCACGTTTTCTAGTTTTTATGGTATAATACTTGCATATTTTTGCATTGATGCAATGAGCAACCATAAATGAGAGTACCTATAAATTCATCTAAAATCGCAAAGAAATTAACCTTCTTGCCTAGTTAAAAGACTAACAACAATGCTACCGTCATAGACAGATCGAGGAGCACAGCCTGGATACAAATCTGTGGGGCGCACACATAGATCTCACATGGTTAACGATGCTTACCTAAAATGAGAAGATTCTACGAATTCCTCAAACTATGTACAATTCGCACCGAAGCGAAGCAGAGAAATCGTATCTCAAACGCCAGAGCTACTGCAGTCTACCGAAGGGAGAAAAATATGGCCATGCTTGGGTTCATCTGCTCCCTAACCCTTGTCCTTCTGATCTGTGTACATGGTAGTAATTAATCCATCATTGCATCATACACTTTGTGAACCGTTAATCTCGCATTGTACTTTTCTGGTTTTTTTTTTCCTTGGTAATGCAGAGTGTTCGGCCAGTTTGTGCGCACCTCAGACTAATTCCTACAGCCCCTCCCACAGTTGTTTCACACGCTTACGTGTGGGGGCGAGGTGGCCCAAGAGTTACTTTTCTGTTTTATTGTTTCTCGTGAATCAGGACTGCAAATGAGCTTGAGTACTGTCTACTGAGGTTTTGATCAGGAGCCGAGCGCGAGCCTATTTTCTGTCGCTCAGTTCAAGCTTGAACCAACCCTATTTCTGATCAGCTCGTTTGAAGCCTTAGGAACTCGAGGCTCGGCTCGGTTCGGTTTAGTAAATGAACTAGGATTGGCTTGTTTATAAACGAGCCGGATCAACTCAAGTTTTGAAAGAGCCAAGCTCGATCGAGCACAACAAATATTTTTGTGAATTGTGAAACGGAGACACATATGTATTCTGATGAAAGTAATTTAATGAAGCAAATCTAAAGTAGTAACTTGGCCACTCTTAATCGAATAATGAGCACATGCCCATTTTGGAGGAAGGATTAAAGATGAATTGGATCGTTCATTCCAAACTGTCAACAAACGACTTATTATTCGCCAAGCCCAACTTGCTCATCCTCCATTGTGGCGCGGCGGGTCGATTTCGCGGGTTTGGAGATTTTTTGCCCACCCTAGCCGCACGAGTTAGGGCATCTCCACTCGAAATATTTTGTAAAAGCACTAAAAAATCATGTTTGATGTCGCAATATTTTACCTATCTTTTTGAGTTTTACCCTTTTTCTTACCCAAATGAGGAGAAATTAAAATCATTTTTTCTTAGCACCTCGTTTCACTTTCTCTTTTTTATAAATGTGTCAATTTAACCCAAATTTTGATGGAAATACATAAAAACTATACTTGAGTAAGACTAAGGGTTTAGCATTGTGCAAAGCTTTTGACCAAAATTTTCACCCATATCTTGGTTTTAAAAAAAATGGGTCAGATATCCTCTAACAAAACTATTGATCCTCTAAATCACAACAATATAGATGTGCAATGCACGTATGATTTTGTAGGGTTCACATCAGATGCCACATTTTTAAAAGTTTTGGGAAATTTTTTTTTTTAGCTCAATTGGATACCAGTAAAGTCTTTTTAAGAATTGATAGATTAATTAATGAAAGAGATTATTAATATTCGATTGAGCTAATTTTTTGCAGAAACCGTAAAATAATTTTAAAAAATAATGAGCGAAAATAATTTTAAAAAATAATTAGCGATTTTGATCATCTTTGTGATATCCGATTAGATTAAACTACGTAATTTTTAAGAACCTTTGAAATGAAGAGGTAAAATAGAGATATAGATAGTTGTGATTGGAGATTGTATGAATAAAATCATCCTCTAAAATGAAGTTTTAGAGACTATTGGCATGGAGATGCCCTTATTGTGCGGCTGAAATTATACAGAACCCGAGTACTTATGTTGTCATTCATCTCGGCAATATTTACGGAACAATTGACGGCTTAAATTTATATGCACTCAAATACAATTCGAATTTGTATGCACTCAAATATAATTCGAGTTAATTGACGGCTTAAATTTATATGCACTCAAATACAATTCGAGTTGTCTGTGCCAAGATGAACGGTCCAATTACCTACTTGACACCGCTTTGCGCGCTCAGCAGCATCCCCTGCCCGGCGGGAGTGAACTTTGGTTGGGATGAAGGCGACAAGGCGTACAACACAATACCGCCCGAAAGTGGAACGAAAGTATATCCTGAATTTATCAATGCGCTCGTCTTCGAAGAAACAACGAAGGCGGCAAATCGTACAGCGGAGATGGTTGCTTCGAGCGGCGGAGCACTTGATCTTCACCTATTATTATGTACCATTAACGCTCTGTTCCCGATTCGATTTCTGATCACTAGCACGTTGTCTACGCCTCCAGTCGCGAGCTTCTTGGCGAGGCGGCAGATTATCTAGACCAATGTATGTACAATGTTATTACTATGGTACTATAACAACAACCCATATTTTATTCTTAGCTCGGTTTGTTTAGTCAATGAGCTCTCAAACAGAATTTTTAGCTGTTTAGTAAACGAGCAAAGCTCGAGCGTCATGGCTCGGCTTGTATGTATGGGTTCATCTTGTTTATAGAGGCTTATTTAGTTCTGGAACCCAACTCAAATTCTTAAATACTAATCAAGCTCGAATATTTGGGCTTGATTCGTGCTAAGCTTGGCTCGGATCGAATAGTATTTAAGAATTTGATTAACGAGCTGAGCTCGAATATCCTAAAGCTTATTCGAGCTCGGCTCTGTTGAACCCTAGACAACAGTCCCACATGGTGCTTTCGATAATCGAATTAATGGATCGTGCTACCTGATTTCGACATCTTGATAAAAGTTCTTTCAAATTGATTGTTGGATAAAACTAGTTTGAATCTTTATTAGAACTCGTTGAGTTTTCGAACCAAGTTTGAACAAGCTCCTAGAGATTGGCTCGGAATCGGTTCAAAACTGGTTTGAATCTAGTTAACATTTCAAATCAAGCTTGAACAAACTAATGCTCGTTTTGTTCATCTCGTTGTCAGCCCTACTGCTTTTGCATGTTAAACTAGACAGTAATAACCGCTGAGAAGCATGATAAGAGGGACTTGTATAGTTGTATGGGCCGACAACGCGACTGATTTGTGCGCAAGGAGATCCGGAGATGCTCTCTCAAAGATGAACTTGGGGCCATAATCTGAGTCAACTAGTCAAGACATAGTGACAAGAAATCAGTAACCCAGGATAATGTGCTGAAGTCTCTTCCTACCCATGGTCATCAAATAAACGACCTCCAACTTGTCCAGTCAGAGAAAGTGTTTAGTTCAATAAGGGCCATCGGTAAGAAGGCTGAGACCTTATGGGTGAAGTGGATCTACACTTATATACTAAGGGATCAAAACCTTTGGTTTCATGATGCCCAGCTAATGCTTCCAGGACAGCGAGAAATTTTTTTAGTTTAAGAGAGCTAGTTCAGCCTTGGCTTGATAATTGGCACCCCTTTACCAAGTTTATGGGGAAAGAATTGTGTTTAGTTTGGGGAGATCCTTGAGATCTGAAGTAGCCTCCATCATTCATAGAGGAGGTTGGAGATGGCCTAGAAGAAGGAATGCTACCATTGCGAAGATCATGGCAACCAGCTTCTTCCTTGTAAAAATCTTCAGGATTCTGTAAATTAGACCCTTTCTCCGACTGGTTCCATCTCAATTAAGTCAGCTTGGGACGCCTTGAGGAGATCTGAACCAATTGTCCCCTGGTTCAAGGCTGTTTGGTTCAAACATTAGGCGCCAAGGTGGGCTATTATGCAGTGGATGGCCTGGCATCTAGAGACAGGCTCCTGAATTGGGGTGTTGCTGCAATCAGCACTTGTGTGCTCTGCAATGGTGCTCCAGAAGGCCATGATCACGTATTTTTTTGCTGTCGTTATTCTAACAAGGTGTGGACTTTCTTCCTGAGAAATATCAGAGCTCAGAGGACTACGGTTATTCTAGAGCAAGAAGTGGTCGGGCTTTGTGGCCAGTGTGGGGGTTAAGACGTGCTTCAGGATGTTCACAAACTGGCTTTGTATGCTATCGTCTACCATTTGTGGGGTGAGAGGAATACCGGAATTTTCAGAAATCAAGCCTTAGATCCTGGTGCCGTTATTCTGGGATTGAGAAAGACGTAAGATGCTGCATTGATGCCCGGATGCATATTAAGGAGTCTGAAGTAGGCTTGTGTGTTGTTCCTGGGTTTGGGTTGTTTGGTCAGTTTTAGGCTAGTATGTTCGCTTGTTTTTTTCTCTTTTATGGCTTATGGGGTATGTCCCTTTGCACCTGTGCTAGTTTTGGTTTAATAAATCTTATTTACCAAGAACATGAAAGGGTATAGTTCATCTGTTTTTTTCTCAGTCAATTCAAGGAATTTATTGTTATCTTTGTCTGGGTGGTCTTTTTCGTTCAACAATTTGATTCTTTTTCCGTAGTTCTCTTACAAGAATTATTTGCCAACAAGCCAAAGTCTCCAAATTCTGATTCGATATTTGCAGAGTAGTTGAGACGTGAAGCAAATATGGAATCGATAACGAATGCAAAACTTCAGTAGTTTGTTAGTGTTCTCCACGGCATTATAGGTCATGCCATATGCTCCTCCTCTCATTACATTATAATACTAATTTTCTCTTTAAATACTTACTATTTAACTACTCAAATTCTCTCTCTCTCTCTCTCTCTCTCTCTCTCTCTCTCTCTCTCTCTCATGCATGC
>BPLS01000270.1:138550-197714 GCA_019656275.1 Rhododendron kiyosumense | reverse complement strand
TCTCTCTCTCTCTCTCTCTCTCTCTCTCTCTCTCTCTCTCTCTCTCATGCATGCTCTGCAGTTCACCTACCAAATTACCAATATTACAGCCAAACTCTCCCCATAATTAGAAGAAACAGAGTTCATTAGTTATGTCCCATTTTACTCCCTCATCAACTCTAGAACAAGAATCCAAATCAGTGACCCTTTTCTATGCATTTTCTGAAATGGTTTATGTCGGATGAGGTGGGTATTTTCTGTGGGGATGATATGGTGCAGTTAACCATTGCTATCAGCTGAACGTCGTTTGAACCTCTGCTTTTGTTTTGCCTACTTCACTTTAGTTTCTATTTCCTTTCTTCTTTTGTTTTATTTTGTTCAGCCAAAAGAGGCAAAATCACAGGTATTGTAGTAAGTGAAAGGAGAAAACTTTTCTGGGCAGGTACTGCTTTGATTACATAAGCATATCTTGAGAAAATACTTTATCCTTTAACATCTTCTGATTCGCAACCGAGGATCCTCTTTGTTTTATTGTATGTGAAAATTCCAATGGTTTTGAATTCCACACTATGACACCTAAGATTCCATAACGCGAGCTCTTTACCCTAAAATTCAAACATGTGGGCGCAAAATTCTATCCTGCTCTATTCTTACGTTAGCAATAGAAGCCTGCTTAAGCTGCTTCGGTGGCGCTTTTAAATTTGTCAATCATATAGTCATATGGATGCCCCTTTTCTCTTTCTTTCTCTCTCTCTGATGTGGAATGTTTGTTGCAGGAACAATGAACCTTGTGCAAAAACTGTTGGAGAGGCTAAGGGCCATTGTGAATTTCAAAAGCTGGGATTATTGTGTTCTTTGGCAATTGGCTGACGATCAAAGGTTTGCACAGAAACTAAAGTACATAAGTTTCTCTATGTACCAACATCTTAGACATTGGCCGATCCATCTTGGTTTATTGGTTCGCTGAGATATTACCGACAGGAGTTTGAAAATCTCATAGCCGATTTCCAGTACATGTTCGTAGTTATGTGATTAATTGACTTAGCTGATGTAGCTGTTTTAACTGGTCTAAAGCTCTTTTTCGCCCTTAATGAGTTTAAAAACTTCACAACTGTGACACCTGATTTTCCCTTCATGATTTTGATAAATTCAGCAATGATTTATTGCAGTACGGCCAATTGAGTTGGTCGAAACATCTTTGTCGCCCTTGTGGTTATGAAAGTTTCACAAGAGCCATGACTGATCTCCTCAGATATTTAACTTATTAGTTGGATGTGTTTTAGGTTTCTTGACTGGGTAGATTGTTGCTGTGCTGGATCTGAGAATATCCAAAATGTTGGGGAGGATCTTTTTCCTGTTTCCTCGGTTCCTCATTGCAGAGATGTCATGTTTCAGCATCCAATCGCCAAACCTTGTGAACTTCTTGCTGAATTGCCCTCCTCCATTCCCCTAGATTCTGGGTTCTCTCTCTCTCTCTCTCTCTCTCTCTCTCTCTCTCTCTCTCTCACACACACACACACACACACACATGCGCGACATAACACACAAGCATACACATTAATTTGGGCAAATGACTTGCTAATAAGATTGAGAATGCGAAAAACTCATTCAGAATGTTGTGGCAGATTTGAGTTTTGAGACTGTTTCAGTTTGAAACATAATTATCACAAAAAAATAAATAAATAACACCCATCAATTTGTAAGAAAATTCTTTTACTGATACCCTTGAACTTATCTAACTGTACTACTAGATTTTACAGGATTTATGCACAAGCCTTAATGTCAAACCAAGCCAGTTGGTTGAACTTCTCGAACAATGCAGACTCAAAACCTTTGGAAGTGAATACCCTAAACCCCTCCTTCCAATATATAAATCATACAAACCTTTTATTCAATCTGATACATTGCCATCTTATACTTTTGCAGGAAACAGTGGGGACTAGGGTGCTAATTCCGGTTCCAGTAGGACTGGTTGAGCTGTTTGTTGCCAAACAAGTAAACTCTTTTTCCTCTTGCTTTCTCCTTTTCTTTAGTTGGATTGCGATTAAGTAATGCTTCAAAGTAACTATCAGTTTTCACTCACTGCATGGTTTTATTATCATAGGAAAATAATACAATAGAAACAGTTTGCGGTAGAGAAAGCTGATCTGGATTGACATGACAAAAACATTTTTCTTATAATTGTAAGCTATGTAGCAAGGACACTTCGTCGGAGTCCACATACCAGTGTTGGACACTTTTCGGGTACCGACACTCTCCGGACATGTGTCTGACACTCAAAAAAATCTGAAGTGTCCTACTTTTTCTCAACGTTTTTGGTTTGGACACTCCTGGGACACTCCAAAAAATGATATATATGTAACATGTTTTATGACATGGGTGGTGAGAGAGGCCATTTACTCAAATCTGAAGTGTCGTGTCTGTGTTGTGTCACGTGTCCGTGCTACATAGATTGTAAGTGATATAATTGTATGGTATATCTTTCAGAGAGAAGAATATTCTCTCTCCAACATCTCTATTGTCTTTCTCCTTGGGTATCTGAGTCAACCCCCACACACACAGAGGACTGCCATGGTCATTCTGTACCCCCTTGCCGCCTCCTTCACCTCCAAGAGATCACTTCGTTCCTCTCAATCTTAGTCATTGATTATTCATACCTCTCCAGCACACACCACTTGGTCAAAGAACATTAGACTCACACGTCGGACCTCTCTTACAATAGGTACCCGAAGATCAAGAAATTGTAGAGTGCATTGCATCTCAATGCACCATGTTATTAGAACAACAATCAATGATCCATTCAAGCAGCATGGATCCGAACTTCTCAATGAATGAAAACAACCAAATGGACCTCAACAATAATCTGTTTTTATCATTGCCGGAAAATTCAAACCTGCCATACGGCGTCACTGCTGACAGAATGCAGCTCCATTCTCCGATGAATTCCTTCCAACCATTCGATCACACATCAGAAACTAGAGCTAGTAGCAAGGCAGCCTTCTTTGATGGATTCAACAGTAATGAACTTCAGGTTATGGATTCAACTGGACAGCCCATGACTATGGAATCTTCTTCTTTGGTACTTAACAAGGAGACGGATAAGGATTCGGTTAAACACGAGACGGGTAGATCAGAGTCGATATCCGATGATAGTGATGGAAATGAGGACGAAGATGATGCCAAGTGGCGAAGGAGGACAGGGAAAGGGCCTCAGTCAAAAAACCTTGTTGCTGAGAGGAATAGAAGGAAGAAACTCAATGACCGGCTATTTGCTCTTCGTTCTTTGGTTCCCAAAATTACCAAGGTACTCTCCATCTTGAATAATTGCATATCACAATTAGCAATAAGTCTGCGGATGCATAATGAACCACAGCATGTAGTGTCAACAACACAACGCGTATTGTTATAAGGAGCCCACACAAGATTATTGGAGATGAACATAGTGTTGTCAATACTGTATGTTCTATATTCTTTTTGTTTTTTTCCATTTTGTGTCCTTCGACTTGCTGAAAAAAAGGTTATCTCTACACAATATATCAATTAGGAGGGCTAAACGTGCCGAGCAATGGATTGTCCAAGCTTGATTTGAAACGAACTTGGGGTCAAGCCTCTTTTGCTTATTAGTCAAGTTGATTAATCAAACAAGTTTGATTTAGACAATCACGAGCCAAACTCGAATAACTATGCTGGGAATTTTAAACAAGCCATCGAATGAGTCAAACATGAGTTGAACTCAATTATTCTACAAACACAACAATTTGTGGCTGAGCAAAAATAAAAATACAACAATTTGTGCAGCATCTTTAAATCTTGTGGATATCACACTATCTGATATGCCATTTAGACAATGTACTACGGTGTACTAATTGTTTGAACTTAATAAGTCAAATAGTGTATGACAAACTTTTCACGAACAAATGACTTGTGCACACAGAATACAGTAAACCATGTTACTCGTGCTAGATAGTGATTTCTAACGGATTTGTTCATTTGCAGTTGGATAAAGCTTCAATCCTCAGCGATGCAATTGAATTTGTGAAGGAATTGCAGAAACAAGTAAACGATCTCCAACATGAACTTGAAGAGCAATCAGACGACGAAGGAATCAAAAACAATGGGCAATCTGAGAAACTGAATGTTGGATTGAAATGTGAACATGAAGAGACTCCTGATGGAAATAACGTGGGAGCAGCCAACAGTGGTGTTGCCGACCCCAAAAAGCAAAATCATGATGCGAGTATTTATGATCACAAACCACGGCAAATGGAGGTTACTTCATAGCAGAGTTTAGTCAGTTCAGTATTGCGTTTGTTTTCTTCCTTTCTGGAACGAAAATACAATGAGATGTTTGAAACCACTCATGGTTACATTTTGCATGAAAAATGATTATGAACATATCGGAATGAAAAGTGGGTTTCAAAAAAGTACTTGTTTTCTAAAGGAGGGAAATAAAAAATAGAAACAAAATGATACCAATTTGTTTTATGCTTACTTTTTTTCATTTGTGAGCATCGTGTTGTGATGAAATTGGCAGCCTCAAGTAGAAGTGGCACAGCTAGATGGGAATGAGTTCTTTGTGAAGGTATTCTGTGAGCACAAGAGCGGGGGCTTTGTGAGCTTGATGGAGGCTTTGAATTCTCTTGGCTTGGAAGTAACAAGCTTGAATGTGACTAGCTACAGATCTCTTGTTTCAAACGTTTTCCAAGTCGAGGTAAGATCTTCAAGACATACCATCTCCTTGTCCAAGCACATACAATGAGCGAGTCATGGCACTAAATTGTCTATCTTCCAAAGAAAATGATGTTGGGCCGGAATTTTAGTCAAAAGTGATTGATGCGTTGGATCCTTATTTGATAGTGATAGAAGAGGCCGATGCAAGAACATCACAAATTGACTCAAAGACTTAGTACTCAGATTGAGATTATAGAGGGGATTATAGTGATTTCTAAATCTTAAAAAAGGGCTACACTAGAGTTATTAAGTTGTTAAGTTGATATAATAATCGAAGTTGTCTCTCTGCTCGTTTGTGGTTTCAGAAGATGGATAGTGAAATGGTTCAAGCAGATGATGTTAGAGACTCCTTGCTCGAGATAACTCGATTTGGAGGGTGGCCCGATCGAATGGCCAAAACATCTGAGAATGGTGATGGCATGGACTATCATCATCATCATGTCCATGGCGGCAACTGCTCGAACGGCCTCCACAACCACCAAACCTGCTCTCACCACCTCCACGACCTTCGTCACTGACCATAAATCGCATGAGATTTCTAATGAAAGTGTCATTTCTTTAACTTCTTGGACTTTCTGCATAGACAAAGTTTACAATACCATTGGTATTCTCCAGTTTGATAATTGCTTTGGTTTGGTTTAGGAATTAGTACTTCTTACTTGTCTTGGTTGCTTGGAAGTGTTTCAGAAAATAAACAGAACTGCGAATCAATGCATTTGAGGGTAGACTTTTGTACTGCTAGTAATAAGGCATATGGGAAGTGGGATCTTTTATTTTGTTGTGCCAATTTTTTGGGAAAATTCAAACAATACCCAAACAGACACTAGCTAATTTATCTTGGGCCGGGCTGGGCTTGTGGGAGGCATAACATTTTTTGGAAAATCTCTCGAAATATTAGTTCAGCTTCAAGATACCAGCCCATGGCTGGCCCAAGGGCCAGATTTACCAAGATAAGAGAGTGAAGTTTTTACATCCAAATTTGGAGAAGTTACTGAGATGGTGTTTCCGCTAAGCAATTATCTGTAGTCAAGTTATTTCCACTAAACTATCTGGAAGCAAATTTTCGTATTGCTTTGGGCCTTAGAGGAAGAAATGTGTTTGTTGTTTAAGGGGAAAATGACAGCCTAGGACGTGTTTTGATAATTAATACATTTTAAGAACATTTGTTAATGAACGAAATGCCCTTGACAGGTATTAATTATCAAAACATGTCATTGGCCGTCATTTTCTCTTGTTTTGGTATAGTGAAAATTACTACTTAAACTGAAGGCAAAAGTTGTGTAGAAAGAGAGAAATTATGGCAATAAGTTCGGTCTACCATGTGCCCCTGTGCTCCTGACATTTTGGATTAGTCCCTCTATGGACCGAACACCGAGTTGTCCAACTTTGGGAAATCCTCCGTTCTCTATCTTCACTTTGAGCGATTTGACCTGTATAAATATCACTCACTTCTTGGTCTTCCATAATGTGATGCAAATCCGATATATTGAACACATCAAACCTACTATTTATTTATTTTTTTGTTTTTTGTTAGTATTAGAACACGTTCGTTATCACAATCATGTACACATTTAAGATATTATCACCTCAAACCACAAGTGAATAGTGGTTTAAAGTGTGTTTCATTAACTAAAAATAAGTACTTATTTTTTGAATTAAAAATGTGATTTATTGTGAGAGAATGACTTGTCTCGTAAAATAAAAAATAGGGAAAATGACGGCCAAGGATGTGTTTTAATAATTAATACCCGCCAAGAACATTTTGTTCATTAACAAATGTTCTTAGCATGTCCTTAAAATGTATTAATTATCAAAACAAGTCCTGAACCGTCATTTTCCCTAAAAAATAAGTACTTAAAAAATAAAAACATTACTGAAACAGGGTCCTATAAGTTGGTTCAATAGCCATATTTGCCTCAATTTAATCATTTCTCTTTCCTTGCTTTCTTCCAATTGAAGCCATATAGACAATTTTAATGACATTTCCAAAATGGTTTCAAAATCTAAATTTTAGAAACATTAACTCAAGCTTCCATATATAGTGTGTATATTTGAAATATATCTATTTTTTCCCTCAAATCATGTGGGGCTCGAGACATAATATATGGACCCCACATGAAATTATGGTAAAAAAATATGTTGGGGTACAAGCATTGATTAATTACCCCATTAATGGACACGTGGGTCCACCCTTTGAAGCACTAAAATCGGGGCTAAAAAGTGTGTTCGAAACTTGAGGGAAGTGAGAGAAATGAAAATCCGAGAACAATGTGAGGAAAACTATAATATGCACAATTTTAGATCTTTTTATTTTCTCTTCTCTTTCTTTCTAAATCAAACAATGCAAGGAAATTTATTTATTTTTTTTCACTTTTTAAATTTTTTTTTCTCCATAAGTTTCACATAAACCCCATCACATAGAAAGCTTTGGCCTCAAGAAAACCCAAACGGCCGAACGACGTCGTTTACGCCTTCTTCAAAACAACTCAAATTCCCACCGCTTCCAGCCTCTCTGTCCGGAACTCCAAAACCCTAGTAGAAAACCAGTAAACCCAAAACCCTAATAAACCAGAAAAGCAAAACCTCGAACCACCACCAATGGCCGGCGGTCGATTCAGGGAGCTCCTCAAGAAGTACGGCAAGGTAGCCCTCGGCGTTCACTTTACGGTATCAGCGGCGTCGATAACCGGACTCTACGTCGCCATCAACAACAACGTCGATGTCGAGTCCATGCTCGCGAAGGTCGGCATGAAAGGCGTGGAAGAGAAAACCGCTCAGAAAGAAGAACAAAGTACGATACAGAATCCTCCTCAATCGAATCTCGAAACGAGCGACGGGTTCGTGGTTGAGGAAACGGCGGCGGCGGCGGCGGTGAAGAAGAGGAATCGGACGGCCGAGCTGGCGGCGTCGAGCGGCGGAGCGCTTGCTCTGGCAGTGTTGTGTAACAAGGCTCTGTTTCCGATTCGAGTTCCGATTACTATAGCGCTTACGCCACCAATCGCGAGGTTCTTGGCGAGGCGGCAGATCATTAAGAACAATGTATGATTCGGTATCTTAATTTACTCTCTGTTGCTATTTGTCTGTTTTTTCGCGTCTGATTTTGGAAATGCATATATAGGAGATGTGGATAGGAAAGTTGTGTGTGTGTGTGTGTATATATATATATATATATTTGATCGGAAAGTTGTGAACTTGCTCTATGCGGTTGTGGTTTGAGATTAAGTCAACCACATCATCTCCGTTGTACGATATCAAAGCAAACATTATATCCAGAGCTTCCTCTTATGCTCTGTTCTAAATGGCGGCCGCCAAGGCCGCCTAGGCGGCGCCTAGGCGCTTGGAGGTGCCCTGCCGCCACGCCAATAGCTCTTGGCGTTTGATTTGGCGCCCAGGGAGGTTTGGCGGTGTTTGGCGGCCGCCTAGGCGGCCTTGGCGGGCTTGGCGGCCGCCTAAGAGGCCTTGGCGGTCTTGGAGCTTGGCGGTCTTGGCGGCCTTGCCGGGCCTTGGCAGCAGCATCGGCGTCTTTGGAGGCCTAAAAAATATATATATAAAAGTAATACAAGGGAGGTGAGCGAAGCCCTACTACTTATTGTCTTATTCAACTTATTTTCTAGTTGCTACTACTTAATTTTATTTGGGTTTGTACTTTGAAGTTTGAACTTGCATTATGGATAGATGAAATATAGTCTGATTGGATAATGGTTTGTTAAAAAAAAAAAAATCCGCCGAATTGCTTGGCGCCGCCTAGGCGGCTTGGCGCTTGGAGGTGGGTCTCCACCCTACTAGCGCCAAGCGCCATTTAGAACATTGCTCTTACGTGTCACAGCTAAGCTAAGTAACGTCCTATGTTTCCCCTCTGGAGACACTTCCTCCAGCGTGTACAAAATATGCGCTGTGAAGTAACCAAGAGTTTGGGGGTGAAGAAGGAGAACCCTGCTGGTGGTGGCAACTGGAGTAGGATTCAGTGAAGGGGGAGACGGTGAGGTGGGTTTGGATTTGGTTAGGGCGGCAGAAGAAGTAGTAGGGGTCAAGTACTGTTGGGGGCATTTGGATTTGGTTGGGCGGAAGAAGGAGGAGCAGTGGCGGCCAGTGAAGAGAGTGACAGTGACTTTGGGGGGTTTCGGATTAGGGGGGCAGAAGGAGTAGTAGTGGTTTAGGACTTTTCGGGCCGCTGCCACCACCGGCGGGGCTCCTCCTCCTTCACACCCCTCCTCCCCCAAACTGCTGGTCACTTCACAGTGCATATTTTGGACATGCTAGAGGAAGGATCTCAAGAGGGAAAAACTTCGTTGTCCCAAACCCTAACTGAGCGTAGCTGTGACACGGAGGAGGAAACTCTGGATTCATGTTTGCTTTGATAGCGTGCAAGGGTGATCATATGGTTGCTCTGGCAGTGTTGTGTGACAAGGCTCTGTTTCCGATTCAAGTTCCGATTACTAAAGCACTTACACCAACAGTTGCAAGGTTCTTGGCGAGGCAGTAGATTATTAAGGCCTATGCATAGTTGTCAGAATCATACGATTCACGATTCGTATTGTAAGGTTCGATACGATTCGGTGGATAATTGATACAAATAGGATGCTTGAGTCGGAAATGGATGCGAATCATAAGTGAATCAGTGATCCGAATCGGTGAATCGTTCGATTCACTTAAAATTTCCGAAATTCATTTTTTATTTTTGTTTTGCTTTTTGGTTGTTGGAAAAGGGTTCAAACTATTATTTTAATGTCTTTTAGTATTGTTATATACCATCTTTTGTCTATGTTCCTCCTAATGTAACATTATAGGTAATGAGAAATGGAGGCCTATTAGGAGAGTGAATCGAAAATGAGGAAGATAAAGAGAATACAACTACCCTATAGACCTTCTAAGGGTTTTTTTTGTACTTTTAACTCTTTTTTACTAAAAGAACCCTAAGTAGGATTTACGAATCCTCATCCAGCTTACCTACAAATCATCATTTTGAAGAAGGTTTTAATTGATGTAGGCCTAAAACTTTCATTTGTAGTATATATTTTTGTTACCCTAATCAATAAATCAGGACCGAATCGGAGCAATTCATGATTCGATTCGATTCATGATTCGAAAAATGACTATTTCGATTCAGGATTTGACAACTATGGACCTATGTATGATTTGGTATATTAATTTACTCTTTATTGCTATTTGTCTGTTTTTTCACATGTGGGATTGGAAATACCTATATAGGAGATGTGAAAGGAAAGTTGTGAACTTGCTCTATGTGGTTTTGAGAGTAAGTGGATGTTATTCTGATGATTCTGTTTCAGTTTATATTTTGGATTTACTTAATTGAAAAAAAGCATGAATGTTTGATCATTCTCATCGTTTTAAGAGAGTAGGTACTCAAATCTGTTGAGAATGTCTTGCATTAACTGGTATCGATGTGAAAGCATAATGATCAAATTGAACAACTCGAATTTGCGCTGAAGTGTTGCTTTTGATCTGCTGGAGTTCAGGAGTGGCATAGATTTCCCAACAATTAACGTGAAAGGGGCATTAGAAAATACTCATTAAGTCATAAAAGCGGCTATTAATTGCTATTGGATAAGTTGTGCTTCTCGTTACATAGCATTTATACCTTATGATCAGTTGATATCGCTCAACATCATCTTTCCAACCACATGATACGATGCCTATTATATGCATACATACCGGTTCCGAATAACTCTTATGGGTTAACTTATAAAGCACACAATAAAATGCTCCTTGAATGATTTAAAAACAGCTATTTATAGCTACTTGAATATTTCATACTTCTCATTGCGTATCAGTTATACCTTCTGATCAATGGATACTGAACAAAGTATTTCCAATGATTGACCGTTAACTTGTAAGCCACATAATAAAATGCTCATCAAGTGACATTAAAACAGAAATCTACAGAGCATATGTTGTACTTTTTGTTACTTACCAGTTAAACGACTTCCATCTTTCCATGGTTCACATGTAAGTTGATAGATATGCTTATATGACTCCAAGTGGTGGCTCTTCACAAAACATGAAATTGGTCCTTACAAACCATGAAAGAGGGCCATTTTTGAAAGTACATTTAGTTGGTGAACACAAGGCTCTTTACTTAGGGACCAACAAAGTAAAGAAGGAGATTAGGAGATGGAAAACATAAGTCAAATGGAGAAGAAGACAGAAAACGATATTTATGGTGTCATTGGAAGGAAACTATTCCTCAAGGAACTTAAGTCGTATGTGGAAGCACAAACACTTCATTTTTACGATGTGTAGCAGTGGTCTATATGTATCGGACACAGAATGCCTTGGGCAGTGGGGCTATGTGCTGGCCACGCCACGTGGCATATCTTAGTTTTTGATAACTGATAAGTAATATAAAATGTGCGAGAAGGGGCTGAACCTTTATAACAAAGAGGCAAAGCTCTACAATATCAAAGTAGATAAACTCGAAGATTGAGCTCACCTATAAAATCGAAAGAGGACTCACAAATCCTTTTAACCAAGAGTGATAACTATGCCATAATGAGGATTCACGTTACATATCTGTTTTTCTGATATTGTTTGTTAGACACATTAGGAGATAGCTTGATGTGTGTATAATGTGTCTAGAATATGGTTTAAAAAATGGTCATCACATAACATCACTGCCAATGCATAACATTATTTTGGGATCTGTTTCGGTTACGGTGTAGAATAATGGTGATACGGAAAATCACAAGAGTAATATCGCGTAACGGTTAGTAGCGGACCGTACATTCGATGTTAGAGTTACCTCTACATTGACAAATTCTAGAAACGACTTTTCTCTCCTTTTTGTTCCTTTCTTTGACCCAACATGTTCTTCTATAGTACATCTCTTGTATCTTTGTGAGGTATTAGCATGGTAATGGTGGTACTCTTGTATCATAGTATGAGTGATTGATTAGCATTCGCTTTATTTATTTTATGAATCATCTCTTCTAGTTCCATTTCTAGTTTGTTAGATACTCCCTCCATCCCAATTTATTTGTCTTTTTTGGGAGTTCGTGCCACTTTTCAATTGACTATATCTTGTAATCTATAACCTTTTAGGTGATTTTGAAATCATTGTTTAAAAGAACTAATTGAGATCTATCAAACAAGATTCATATTGCATATTAAAAGTGTTAACCAATTGAAAAATATACTAACTAATTTTCTATTTCGTTAGGATATGATCCAATGGGGGCCGAGGGAGTAGTAAGATTCTCTTTCCCTTTGGTACTTGCATCAATGTTCCAATTGATATTAGAATTCACTTTCTTTATTTATGAATCAACTCTTCTAGTACCATTTCTAGTTTGTTAGATGGTAAGATTCTCTTTCACCATGGAAATTCTATATTTATTGCCTTAAAACGCGACTTTGAATTCAATCTTACTTACAAAACTACTGTAGGAGTCAAATAACAGTTAAAACCCTTTAAAAACATTCCATTTGTTCTAGATAAGGTTAAAACATGTGTATCAATGGGTTTTTTCACATTTGCTAATGCTTGAAGAAATTCACACTTGTGGTTTTGATTCCATTTCACATTGACCAATACTCTTGATATATGCTATTCACAAATGTTACACCAACTGATACCGCAATTTGAAACCGTTGTCTAGACTCGCCTCAGGATTCATTAGGGACAATTTCTGTTACTTCCAAAATACTCCTATTCTAGGAAGCACTCTGCACGGGCTGCATGTCCACGCTTCGTTCCTGTCCTTAGTTCACAAGTGAGTGCTAACTAGGTTGAAAGAGGTGAACAAAAACCTAAGGTGCAATAGTTTGTTGATGAGGTTAGGAATCTTGTGACTTGATCTTCCTTGTTGTGTTGTTATATTAGCAAGTCAATTTAATGTGCTTTGAAGGATATTTACCCATGCAGGGAAACATGTCTTTTCTATGTTGAATTATTGTTACTATTTGTATTTTAATAATATCCGGATCTTAAATATATCCATCCATAGAAGATAGAATCCTTTAAGAATATTAATTGGCGTATCCCTGGTGTAAATATGTGAAAGTTGTGATACATGTGGTGCCATGTCTCTGTCAAGAACTGGTTCATTTACTGAAATCACAAGAACTATTTATTGGAGGGAAAAGCAGAAAATAGGAGAAAATCCATAACGTGTTTAGGGTTCTTGTCTAAATTATGGAAATTAACCGAGTAAAGAAAGAAGCGGAAGAAAGTGTGTCCTTAGTAAGAGCTTGATATGAGTGCACTGAAGGCTTACTTATTCGCTTCTTAGACTTGTGGTTTGCTGTATGTTTGTCCTACCCAACTTTTTTTTTTTTTTTACCCCCGACCCAATTTTTTAGGACTTGCCTTGTATTTCAAAGATACAAAGTTGGAAGACACTTTCTAGTTTAGCCCGAGGTATTGATGTTATATCCATCTGTTTGTACCTTCGCATCAATCAGCCCCTCAAATAGTTGATCTTATTTATGGCAGGGTTTCGGTAATTGATCATCTGTGTGGAAAGATGGTGCTATGGAGATGGATCAAATCAAGGAGTTACATCAGTCAAGTTTTGGTTCACCATGAATGGTGCACATAGGAATTCTTGAAATAAGACTTGTGTATGCGGGACTAATATTTATATAATGGTTGTATCTCGGTCAACTTCCCTTGATTAGTTGTGTTGATTCCAGCCGCTACATTGTCAAAAACCACATTGAATTTCAAAGCCCTCATCATTTCCAGGTTTTTCCATTTCCCCTAGAAATGGCGATGAGGCTGTGCGTTGTTTTCTGTCCTCAATAGCTGCATGAGATTGTGGTGTGGTACAATTTTTGCCCTCTGTATCCTTTTTGTATTGGATTTAATCTTTGGTTTTAAAGCCAGTTATTGTTCATTTCGCATCCCCCTTGTCCTTTTATGTCATATTCTTGAGCTGAAAAGGTTCGGTTTTTATTGACTGAACATGTGGAATTCAAGTTCGGTATATAGAAGAGCTACCATAGAAAATCTGTGTATTGCTGTATTCCTAATCTCCCTCAAATTTTCGTGTCATTCGTAGATAGGATGTATTTGGTGTATGTACAACCACTCAGTTTCGCAACTTGTTGCATTCTCTAGTTTAGGTTTCTGGATTACTGGAACTTGTTGCATTTGGCGTTCATCCACCGAAAGAATGAGACTCCAGCCTAAGATGGCCTTGCCTGTTAACGTGGGTTCTAAACCTTGTGCCTTCTAAACAGTAAAGAGAGAGAGGCAGATTTCATGTGGGCTTGACGGCATTTTTATTTTTTTCCCCCCTTTTTTTTCTGTCATAGGATAGAAGTACCTTCTCTGGTCTAACACCGACGGAAGCATTTCCAATGGGTACCAAACTTGTCTCTATCGGATTTGAGTCCGTCTTGCTATATGACTCTTGGGCTAATTGACGCGGACTTGAAGCATTAAGAGAGCAAGCAAATTAATTGAGAAATTATAGCTTCCAATAGGGAGAAATAGAAGAACATGGATGGCTATTTCGCAAGATAATAATTTTGTGTTGTTTTGGTGCTCGTGAAAAAGTTCTTGAAGTAAATTTCTCTCTTTATTTCCCTTTCCATTAACAAATCCAAGATTTGAGTTCAATTCACAGCACCGAAGTCCTTTTTCATTTTGTTTTGGATCTTGACCATTCCGCTTTCTTTTGCCATGTTATTTTTTTCTTCGGTTTGATAAGAGGGTGAAGGAGGGGGCAACCAAGTATAACAATTCTCCCTGTGGTCATTCTTGACTATTCCACTTCCTTTTGCCATGTTCTTTTTTTCTTCGGCTTGATAAGAGAGTGAAGGAGGGAGCAACCAAGCATAGCAATTCTCCCTTGGGTATGTGACCATAGGGACTCCAAACCCTCAGCGGAGCTCCTTGAAGATCTGAGACCCATAGGTGCGCACTGTTGTAATTTGCACCAATTTTGTTCTTTTTCTCATGTTCGCAAATTATCCTTGAGCAACATATATAACGCTTATGCCATGTTCCTGAATTAGAAGTTGGGAGACTTGGAGGCCATTTTTCCCACGTGTAACTTTTTTTTGGCAAAAAGAAACATTTTACAATTAAACTTCTGAACTGTGAAGGAAACTGATATGACATTAAATGACAGATGAGGACCACAACATATGAAATGAACTGGTTGTATGTTGCCGTAAGAGGTTCAACCTGTTCATTTGAAGGAAAAACAAGAAATGGAAAGCCAAAATAAGTTCACAAATTGCCAATCATTTTAAGAAAGCGAAAGCCTCGATTTTTCAGGCACCTTGAAGCCCACTGAGCTATTTGCTAGCCTAGCATTGAAAGCATAAACCTTATCAAGAAGGGACTTTTCCCGAGCTTCTAATGCTGTTATCGAAATAATTTGCTTCATTATAAGGGTGTCCCAAGTAAATTGCAACAGAAATACAAGCAAACTTTACAACAAATTCTTGTGATTCATAATGCAAAACATAACCAATGTGGTACAAATAAAATTTATCTTTCATTCCTGATTGAGAGAGTAAATTGGACAGTCGATGAGAAACCCTAACTGCCCCCTCAACCCCCATAGGGAGAGGAAAAGATGACAACAATTTTGTTCACACGGCAAAAGCAGCCAGTTTTACGAGTTTTTGCTCATTCCAGATCTGCTGAATCACATGGTGGGCAAATTCGGTTAGACCCTTCAACTTTGCTCCAGAAAGTTCAGGCTGCCAAGCTTTCAAACTTGATAAAAGAATGTTCTTATCCAAGTCCACACTATAAATCAATCCTAGACCCTCTAAATCTATTACATTGGACAGTATTTATAATTTTCAGATTAAGAGAGATGATGACCTCTTTCTCTTGATCAAGGCTGACCCCTTGTACGATTTCTGTTATGACTGCTGTAGATGCTTAAATGCGTCACAATCAGCTCCAATTACATTCAGTGACAATAAAAGCTTTGGCACAATCTTAGCCATCATTAGCTTGAAGCCAACTGAATTTGCATTTGCGATGCTTCTCTCACTTAAAGAGGCATCCTTTGTCAGAGAACCAATTAAGTAACCTTTCATATATGCATCACAGGCCTTGAGGATGTAATAACCTCGCCTCCTGAAATGTTCTCTCACAAGATCTTCGAAGTCCTGGATACATTGAAATCATCGTCAGAAATTAAGAACGATTACTGCAGACTCTAGAATCACAGCGACTAACCACCAAAAGTATCCACTCAATGCAATTTTGACAGAAAAAGAGCTACAGGCAGAGTACGGTTTTATCACCTTTGGCATCTTTCGCATAAGATACATAATTGTCTTGCAGTTCAGTAAGAATGTATTTTCATTGTAGGACAACGAATTTTTCTCTCCCTCGGCAGTCCCGATTTGCTTATCATACCCAGCTTCATTAAAGTATGGCTTAGAATTTAAAACCAGCCCCTGGAGTGAAACCAGGACTTGAAGGATGCTTGAGGATGAAGGATCCCAAACTTCATTTCCTCTGCCAGTCCAGGTGTTTAAAAGACTAAGGCAAACCTTGCCTTCCTCATACAAGTTAGGGTTTACACGCCACCCACCAGAATGATAGTATGCTGACTGCAACACCACAGAAACCATCGGAAAAGAAAAAGTACATTATTTTTATGGAATACGCATAAGTAGAATTAGAAAGTAGCTCTTGACATGAGACCAATATCTACAGAACAAAATATATATCAGTTTTTGTGTACCGGCGGGACATCAGGGTACTCTGGTGGAAGGTGAAAATCAAAGAAGAAAAGACCATCCTGATAAGGTGTCCCATATGGTCCAACTATCACAGCCCTCAAGAGATCCATGCGATCTTCGTATACCCGTACGTAAATTCCATCTGTTATTATTTTAACCAATTAAACCAGAAGCTACCAGTGTTGGACAAGATAAACTAAATTTCAGAAATCTAAAATGAAGGAAATTAAAAAATGCATACCCGGTAAGTTATTCTGAAGGATATTCCAATCTTGTTGGACCTTCTTCAGCCATTTCCTTCCAGCATTATTCTGTACATGTGGTTAATGCAATCAGTCAATCATCCATAAAGCAACTAGTGCACAAGTCACAAGGACCGAAAATTTGACAGTAGGATTGTCCCAACTTGTTCGAGATTGAGGACGGAAAACAATCCACCCAATTAGAGCCCCTGTTAGCAACCTAAAGACCAGAACCAATTCTGCCCCTCTTTTATGGGAATCAACTTAATACTGACCAGTAATAAATTTTCTGAAGAAATGACAGGCTGTTAAAAATTGTTAGGCCACAGCAAATTTCAAATATATAACCTGCATGTCTTTGCCAGAATGTACTGTACAAAAAGCTTCTCATGCACGGGCATAAATTGCAAGAATGAATCATCAACAGTTTGCTAAATGATGCTATTAATCAAGAGAAGCAAAAAAAAAATGATTACCTGTCCATTTGCACCCAAAAAATGATGGTCCAAAGGATCTTTTGCAATATCAAAGCCTTTGAAACTGGAAATAGTCTCCCCAGACTGTGATGGCGCATGATGTGCCTCAGGTTTCAAGCTGCAAAGAGCTTCAGCTACGTCCAACAAATCTTTGGCCTCGTCATCATGTTCATCTCCATGACTAGTTTGAGTAGTTTCTGGACCATGGATTTCAGTGGAAATGTGGGAGCTAGACTCATGGCCAGAATCACCTCTGATGGGAATGTTTTCCATTCCATGAGCTTTAACTTCATTTTCTCTTGTGTGGTCCAAACTTAATGGATCAAAGTGTTTTCTTCCGCGCGAAAATATTCCACTAGCCAGTCGGGTCACATATCCTAGTGCAGCAAGGGGAATTGAAAGCGCCCCGTTCCTTCCAGAATTTTCGCTCTCCTCTGATCCAGGACTGATGTCAGTAGCATTTCGCAGCTCAATTTCCTGAACAAAGAAAATGAACATTCACTTGATGAGAAGAAAGAAACACATCACAGGGATTCAATAAATCTACCGAGTGACCTATCATAATTAAAATTTATGGTGGCTACAACTGAAAATGCATAAATAATTTCCCTTTCCTTTTCATTTCCCTTTCGGTCATGAGTTTAAGGGTACCCACCCATTTGCTTTTAGGAGATTTTCAAACCAAAACTACCAAACAATAGTCCATAAACAAGTTGTGAGGCTAAGGCTTTACTAGTTACAGGTAATCACATTAAATGAAGGAATTCAGAATACAGTCCCAAGCATAAACCAACCTCATTTGCATTCTCAAGGGCATCCATCTGATCATCATCAAATGTTTCCCAGCTAGCAGCATCATCACTGACTTCACTTCCACCAGCAATTGATTCATCGTCATCACGCCCAACAACATAAATGGCTTGAGGGCCAACCTAGTATCAAGCAAATTTCCAGTTAATCAAGAACTGTAACCTCACCCTTGCAAGAAGGGCTGAAAACTAGCAATGACCAAATGAGCAGAAAAACTGCATATGACAACGTCCTTTTCTATACTGCATTCAACATCTGAGACTTTGGAAAAAAAGAAAGGAATATAGGAAATCTGGCAGTCACAGCCACTCATTAATTACAAAAACAGTGAGGACATAAAATGAAAGAGAGCAGTGAACATTTCACAAGGCTTTAGCTGTGAACATACCGTTGAAACCATCCCATCCGCCCATGTGACTTCAATATCACCATTTCTAAGACCAGTTATGTTTCCAACCCAAGAAAGATCTGAGAAGTCCATGCAAGCTTCATTGGTGGATGCACCCTCTGTTTCCTCATGTCCCAAGTGCTTTTTTGGATCTCGTTCAACATTATTTGGACCCGCCATCAGTTTTGCTTCCTCAACAGAACCTCCAGAAGCAGCTGTGTCCAAAGTTACGGAAACAGGTAACAATCGAACAACTACATCCCCATAACAATAATCATAGTCAGGGTGACCCTCAAGCTCATAAACACTCACCACTTCCTCCTTTTCGAACTCTCGAGGATCTTCTGCCCTGACAACTGGCTTAAACCACCTCACGCAAGCAGTTCGCTCTTTTGCATTAACACTTTTCACAACCCCAACACGCCTGACTTCACTACTATCATTATCGTCATCAGTGGCCTTCTCCACTATATACTGTTCCGCTACAAATTCATGATCACCAGGACTATCGACAGGAATTAAAGTTGTAGAATCTAATAAGCACCCTGTTGTCCCATCCTGCCATGCTACATCAACTCTTGTCTTTGTATTGATGATCAAAAGAGCCCTCTCAAAACTTTCCTCTTTCTTTCGAGACTTTTTGTCTCTCCTAATCACTACTTTCCGGATCTTTTTGCGATGAAGAGGCCAAGTTTCTAGGACAGGCTCCTTTGAAACTGACAATGAACTACTGCACGTACTGGACTCTTGTGAGGCATTACCATCTACATTTCTGCTGGATCTATCCAACACATTTTCCATTTCAACGTCCATGGATTCACAAAATCCATTTGCTTCGTCTTGAGAAACCACTTCTGAATCACAATCGGGTCCTGTTTTGGTAGAATCTGATTCAACTTTACCGCACTCATGAAGTCCTAGCTCTGATAAACCCTTGTCCAGGAAAACAGAAGAAGATAGCGGAGGTGATGGAAAAAGACACCAGTCACCCAATTGCCAATTTGCATAAGCAAAGCAAGACAATAACTTTAAGTTCTTTGGACTCTGCTCTTCAGCTGGAGTAGTAGAAGAATCAGGTCCATATCCAGCAGATGCTATCCAGTATATGAATACTGACCCTACCGTAACTTTAGTTACAGTACCTTCTAACCGGTTAGGTTTCCACAAACCAGATAGCCACCTAGAATTCTTGAAAACAGATGAAGAGCTAGCCTTTACCCGTTGCCCGGGGTAGTAAGGGAAATGGCCATCTTCCATGAGCATCCTACCGACTGGTTTGAGACGCAGTGGATCCACTTTCATAGCTTTGCACACAGAACCATCATCAAATGACACTGTCACATTATCTACAACATCATCAATTCTACCAAGCCAGGGACCAAGTACTACATAATCGCCAACAGTAAAATCCCTCACACGTTTCAAGTCTCTCGAGGAGACAGCTTTTATAACAGATCCATCAGCAGTTAACAAGTCCACCGAAATATTGACATCAACCACAACACCCACTTGACCAGTTGGGTCTGAAACAGCAGCAACAAAATCCCCATGTAAGAACCCCCTATCAACAACTGTTACATCACTGATTTTTTGGGTTGTCTCGGACTCATCCATCCAAAGTACTCGAACCTGGTCAGAGGGAAGAGGATCTCTGCTATCACTTCTCCCACTAGAATTTTCATTGCCCTCACTACCTCCTTCCTCATTTCCACTAGCCTCTTCATCATTATCATCCTCATTCTCATCGTCAGTTATGCTACTGTCTGAGTCTGAGTCTGAGTCACCAGCAATTTCGGTCACAATCCCAATCTTTCCACTACTGTTGCTCCTTACAACATCTTGCCGATACATATAAGTGACATTCTGCAGATTCCTCACAACGTCACCTGGGTTGCTTTCAAAATTAACGTTTGTGTCAGAGCCCTTCAAAGTAGCATCAACGTCCCTAGTTGTGGTGGGTTGGTTAACTTCTGAGGCATCTGAATGCAGCTCGCTTTCCATCTAACACTCAAAAGACAAGGGCAATAAATCATTCACAACTGCAACGTTCAATTAAATCAGAGAGCTGATTGCCCATCCTCTACACAACAAATCTAGTATGTTTGACTCTTAAAGAAGTTTCACCAATTCAACTATGTTAACAAGCAAATAACAGCACAGTGATGCTTTCTTATGAACAAGAAATATAACGTTGTCATTATATTTATATCAGACCTTAACACAAACAAAGTCAATATGAAAACCGTTGAATTCGTAAACAACTACTCGTCCATCATCAATGATACAGTCTTCTGGTGCCAAGCAAAAAAAAATGATATAGTATTCTGGGGTTCCAATGGATGAGAGTCATAGACATGACAAGGCCAAAACTCCTACCATTTATGGGAAAAAAACAATGCCACAAAAGTGGGGCTCAACAATTATATATAGTTGAACCAAGAAAACACGTGGAATACAACAATGCTCTCTTTCTTCCATTTAATACAAACACATCAAGCAAATGAAAAGTTAGGCAGCCCCGAGGGTTAGTCCGGTTGGTTGGTTGGTGGGTTTGCTCTCCATACAATTGACCAGGCTTGATTGTTGGGGTCAGGCCGCAAGAATGTAATTTCTTGTAAATTCCCTAGTACTGGCATAGATGGCCTGCATTTGATCGGACCGGGGAGGGGATTACCTGGTGCGCGTAAGCTGGTCCGGACATCCCTCACGGTCGGAAAAAAAAAATTGAAAAAGGCAAAGTTGGATTTTTGAACCTGAAAGGCTGATACAAAAACAAAAAAGAATCTTTGGTTGAGGTGAATTTTCCCGTTATGATAATAACCAAATTAGGGTTGTACATAAAAGCCATTATATTCCTATTATTCCTATTTTCTCAGCTCCCAAACAGACGGTAAGCTATCGTTTCTCTCATAAATGAAAATACCAAAAGAATATAGAACAAAATTAAAACCAAGTATTGCTAGAGAACAATACAACCAAGAAACCATAAATCAGGTTTAAAAAATAACAAGATCAACGGATCGTCAATTTGAACCGTTACATGGAAAGACGAGCTAAACTTCAAGCTAGATTTGTTCGAATAATTGTTTGAATAATGTACGAGATCAAACCACAATAACAAGACAACGAAACAAACCGAAACCAATTCATAGATTATCCGGTGTGCGCATTCGGATACGCAACCTGCATATAAATTGCTCATATGTTTGTAACAGGTGATTGCAATGGTCGATTGAAAGGAGAGGGAAAACGGATAGTACCTTTGAAATCGGAGGATTTGGAGAGAGAGAGAGGCTTTCTTGTTCTGGGTTTTCTTGGGAAACGGATGGCTCTTCGGCGTTCTACTGATCGTGAAATATGAATAACGAAAGAATATATATGAATGGAAGACACGCAGCTGCAAGAGGTGCAGGGTAAAATGGTAATTTTAGAATCCTTCTACTGTGGGAGCTTCTAAATGCACACCAATTTTGACTCTGTACGCCCTAGAGACGATGGCTCCTACTTTCCCCGTCCTCCCTAGTACGGTATTTATTAAAGAAAAAAAAGAATTTCGATTGTGATTATTTACTTTTTTTTTATTTCTCTTGTCATGACGAATGAATAATTTATAAAAAAATCGACAAAAATGCAAAACAAATGGAATAAAGACAAAAAAATAAGTTATTTGGTTATTAGGCCAAAATAGGCCTAACGAGTATAATTTTATCTGGCAACAAATTAATTAACACCTTATGCAATTTTACTATACAATAAACCTGAATATTAATTCAACGGCTCTAAAGTTGCGTAGGTACACTTAACTATAGATTCAATTTCTACAAAGAGAAAGTTGATACCCATAAATTGAGTTAAGTTGGATAACTTGGAGTTGGGATATAATAATGCAAGTCTTATAAAATGTAGTAACAAATACTATATGTTACCATAAAATTACTATATGTTACCATATATTTAGCGCAAAAAAATGTTACCATAAAATTAGTGGGTGTATTAGTTGACAGAATGAGCTAATGAGGCATGTGATCATATTGGAATTGGGTTTTAAGAGAATGAAAAATATAATCCAAAAAGACCATCATAAAATATCAGAAATCTATCAGAAAAAAATACAAAGTATCAGAAATTTGGGTGGGTTTGTACTTTGTATACAGAAATGAATGTGTAGTGAGAACAAATTGGGGCGCATCTAGAAACTATCTGAAGTTAAGGAATATTCGGTTTAAATTACTACTATCACATTTGATTTCCTTAACACTGCCGAGCATTTCTCTGCAATACGGTGCCCAGCGGTTGATCCGGCCGTTCATCTAGGTACAGACAGTTCGGATTGAATCGGAATACATACAAATTTGAAATGTCTATTGCTCGATAAAGATCCGAGCCGTTGATTACCGAGATGAATGGCCGTTTTGCACTCGCTTTGCGGAGATGCTTGGCAGCATCCCCATTTAGTCAACAATTACCAGAATAAGTGGGAACGTTATCCAGGGTGCAATTTAATTTGAAATAATGCAACTAAGAAACGTTCCTAAACAAATCAAAATTAATAAATTTCTAAAGTAAAAAAATAATAAATTCTTTTTTTCCGAATATGAAATCCCAAATTACTGTCGTTCAAGCAAAGAATTTAGAAGAGGCTTTTTCTTTAAGCAATAGGAAACCACTAGTTTGAGGAGAAAGAAAAGGTACATCTTTTTGCACCAAATCTAACAAATGGGATATGCCAATTTCTTTTCTGTGGATTAGGGTTTCCCTTTTCATGTTCTTTTTTATTTTTCTTATTTGAAATATAAAAACATTTGTGCAAAAAAAAATCCGGAAGAATAAACTATCACAAGTTACAAAGACCAAGAAAAGAAGGCATTGTTTACAATTCTTCTCCCCATTTCACTTATTTTGCCCAATTATTTTATGAGTATTGGCTGCTTATGCACTGATGGTGCACAGATCGACGTGCGGAACACACTTTTGGATTTTATTTTTTTTTGATAATCAAAAGGGTGGGAGGGGGTGATCAGAGTAGCAACTCCTCCCTGGGCGTGACCATAGGGGCTCCCGACCCGCCTGTGGAATGTCCAGTTCGAGCCATAGCTACCGTCTGGAAGAACGGGCCGTCACCACGGCATCACCTGGTGCAAAGAGGCCAAAAATCCCCCTCTTCGGTCCATTTGGATTTCACCTAAGTGATTCGAACTGTTCTAATTTCTAATTTTAAATGTTTTGTCAGTAGCAACATGAAAAATAAACAATTTGAATCATCGTTCAAGACCTAAAGGTGGGCCCGGCATGCCTATCTTGTACCATCAGTGCAATCCGTTGTACTTAGAGACGGGTTGTATTTTGCTCCTGTCCATGCATATTTGGATTTACAAATTTCGATGCATATAACCTAAATAACATATTCCAAATTTTCGTTGCGTATTACCTAAATACCATATTCAAAATTAAAGGTAACGGTTCACTTGGATTTGTGACCCCACACGCTTAAATGAATCCTAACCCCTTTTATTGGGGAAGCATTTTTTAGTACAAATTCTGGGGCCGAAGAGTTTTCGCTAGCCAAATCATGGAAAGACATCTATCAGCTTTAGCAGTTCGTTCACCACTGCATAAGAGGCATAACGAAGAGAGAAAAACGAAGCGCAAGGTCGGGATGAAACCCAGACAATAATCCTTAAATAACGAGAACAGAAATCCCCAACACCAAAAGCAAAGGACGCAGTTGCACACGTTGGAAGCAGAAGCGCAAAAGCCGAAGAAATCATTGGTCGATTAGAAATCATCGTCCTCCTCCTCAGCTATATGCTTTGCGAGCTCTTGCTCCTGCTGTTGCCTCTCTCTCCTCTTCTCAGCACTTTCTTTCTCTTTGTCAGAATTTGGAGGAAACCGAAGACCGCGAACAGCTTCATTATGCATATTGAGGCAGAAAGCAATCCTCGAGTTGAACGCAATTTGAGGCTCATTTGTAGAGTAAATATCCCCAGTCTCCTCGGATACCATCCACCCATTTGCATGATCCAAGGTGGCGTCGATTGCACTGTCCCTTATTGCCTTGGATACAATACTCTCAGCATCAGCAACAGGATTGGGGGAATCTAATCTCAGCTTCTTCGCTACATCAGCAAGTGAGATACGAGAATAAGAGATACTGATGTTGCGTAACCCTGTTCTTATTACATTATGATGGAGCCTAACAATTAAATTGTGCGTCCCGTCTGAAGTAAAAGTAGCGGAGAACTTCTCAGCAACGTTTTTAAACAGCTCCAGATCTCCAATTCGAACAGCCTGAAAAGACCACACCTCTCGTTAACATTGGCAAAACCTCTGAAAGTCAAGATGTGAAATAAGCCTCTAAGAAGCACAGACAAGCGCACAATGGTGCAATGCCGATGACAATACATATCAAAATAACGCGAACATAAAAACAATTACTAGTACTGCATTTTTCCACAATACAAATATGCAAATGAACAGAAGTCTTAACAGTCATACATGTTTCATGCGTGCGTGATGGCCACAGGTATCACCAAGTGTTTGAGGTGTGTCCAGGTCTCAAAACACTTCTACAAAAATACAAGCTTTGGATGCATGTCCCATTCATGTCAGGAAGTATCCAACAAGTACCCATGTTAGACGTTGACACAAGTACTTAGAAGTGTCCATTTCTAAGAGGGGCCCCCTTTACACAGAGAATTTTTTTGTACGATTAACGTCAATAAATAACTCTCCTGCTCTCATTAGAGAGGTAAGACTTGATCCTCAGAAGCCACTATTCGGATCTAATGGGATCAACCAACAGTTTGCTAAAAAGAATTGTCTCTCTCTCTCTCTCTCTTGGCAGGAAAGAGAGTTTACAAGTCTGGTTCTAGGAGACCTTGATCTCAGAAAAAAGGAAAAAAGTTATTGGAAAATCAGAGACTTACATTTGTAAGCTCAAAGTAAGGCCTCAATGCCTTCTCCATGCCCTTCTGCATAAAAACCGTCCTCTCAGGAATTTCTCCAAGCAGAAGACGTACTATCACGGCCCATTTATTGCATTGCACTCGAAATCCAAGAGCTGAAGCAGGGGCTTTCCGAGAAGCTTGCAGAAGTGACTCTTTTGCATCTGTATATTCCAACTGTATTGTCCTAATCTTTCCAAGATAAAAAAGATACCTGCAGAACTGCAAGAGAAAATAATCAGTGTTAAAAGGATATTCAAGACCAAAAAGTACTTAGATATGCAGAGATAGGGAGACACTGGAATACACAGCAATAAACAATGATGGGAACCACGTGAAAAAGAATACCAATCAACAGAATCAGAGTCAGTTTCAAGTGTCCCTCAATTTCTTACAAAGGGAAGTTAAGCAAAGCTATTCAAACAAACTTTTTCTTATACAAGATGTTCCATAAATTGAGTATGGAGTTCATTAACAAATAGGTAAAAGATACAGTAGATAAACGAATTAAATTGCATTGGAAATGTGGAAAAGAGAAGAACAATGCTTCATCAAGTTTGGGAGTAGATAAAAGAGGAAAGCCAAATAACAGATTCGACATTCCTTTTTCCAATGAAGAAAAGATAAATATATAACTTTGTGCATGCAAATATGCACACCTTAACAAGGGGGCCACTGCACCTGTATGGACAAATGCACAAGCCGGAAAGAATGGCCAAAAGCCCAGTAAGGCCCACACAAATCCAGACATGTAACGGGCCCAACCTCAGCCCAACAGGCTGAGCACTTGGGCTGAACCGTACACACTGGATCGGTGCGATGGTGCAGCCTGTCATGCATAAGCCCAAGCGTGTGGATTCAAGCTAGGTCGGGCCAGACCGTATCAGATAAGGTCCGGCCAGAATCAAGGGGAGTCCAAGCGTTAACCGGAGACAGCTCGGTCACGTGGCACTCAGTGCATCATGCATGATGTCAATCCAAAAAACAGTTAGCGCATGTGCCTAGGACGAGCTTAGTTAAAGCCTAAGCTAAGTCACTCTACATAAAGTACATTTCTTAACCCTAAGGAGGTACAGCGTAACTACTCACTCCTAAGAGCTTTGTACTTTCCTCTCCTTCATCTGAGATTGACTTGGGCATCGGATTGCCTGCCACTGCACCGCTTGACTCCGGCCAGCTAAGCACTAACAGTGTTCTATCTTGCAAATCATGCTCAGGGAAGGCCAAGCTCCACTGAGATCTTCAGAGAACTGGATAAAGTCTAAACAGCACCCCACAAGATACAAGGAATTTAAATAATCAAATTTAGCATCAAGGCTTGGAGACACCTTCCTGGCCACCCAGCTAGGAAAAATGACCCAAAATTTGCTATGTAAGACAGGACACATATTCCTCCTAGCCTTGGAAAGATCTTCTACTTCACTCTTGGTCATTCATCCACATAATGCATAATAGTATGACAGCCCATGGCTTCCTCCATTGCTATCATTGCCTACCAAGTACCAACCTTGCCGCTCCTCAGTATCCCAGCACCTCCAATCTCCAGATCTCTCTAGCAACATGATCTTGAATTATTGACTCTCCCTCACACTTAATGTACAATATTCTAGGAGCGAGATGATTAGTCGGGAAGTACCTCCCCAGGATCGGTGTCCACACGAAAAGGAAAAAAAAGAAAAGTGTCCTCAGTAGGCACAGTCATTACAAAACCTCCTGCATTAAAACTCAACCCATGGGCCACCCCTTGATCCAAGCCAAGATTAAAGAATGAAACCTGAAAAGTCTAATTTGGAGTCAAAATATACCATTCACATTTCCAGAATGTTCTCCTCTCAAACAAACAGGGATTTTTCTTGCAATTTTTCGATCTTTTGATTTTTTCCCTGTGGGCCCATCTTCCTCTAATTCTTTCCATTCTACCAATGAAGAATCTAGAATAATTCATAAATCTAGATCGGCTAATTGTTCGTGAATTGCACCTGCTCCAGTAGAGATCTCTCGATCTCAAAATCTATATAAGACCTGTTTAAGTTTAGTAAATTGAGTAAAAAAAAGTGGGATGCTTTCTTTACAGGATTGGATTTCATATTTGAATGAACCTCGTAATCGTAAGAAAGTAGGTTTTTTAGCTATGGGCTTAGCAAAAGAAAAAACGCAGTATACTAGGCCCTCTAATTCTTTAAGAGGTTTATCTAAAAGATTCTCAATCATTCATGTCAGTCTTGCATGCCTTACAAATACTCCACTTTGGTCCTTAATTCCTGCTGTCCATCCTATTCCAGAACGAGTACTAACAACCTAATATAAACTATGTACTTAGTGTCTTTCTGAAAGTTTGAACCCTATGTATAGAATCATATAGCAGAATGCAGACCGTTGTAGGAATACAAACATATCCTTCTACAATTGAACCAAATCCCACACAGATTGGTATGCTAAAACATATGAGTGAATGCAAATAGGAGTTGCCTGCTGGTTTGAGCGAGCTTCAAAACGAGGTGCCTTTGACCTCAGCTTCTCTGCTTGATCGTACAAGTTGTAATGGAGGTAATTCCGAAGTAGCAGATTAAGAAGTGTTTCCTGCATAATGCCATCAAAATTAAGGATAAAATACTCTTTCATTGATATATAAATGTTAAGACACCCAAATTGCAACATCAACTAGATGATGATCAAACCTGACCCAACTCGTCATGGCGCAATGTAGCAATTCGGTGCAAAGAAAGAAGAGTACTGTAAATTCGAGGAACTAAATTAGAAAAGGATAATGAACAGAAACAACCAGTAGCATAGAAAATGAATATCAATAAGTAATATAACCATGTATTTAGCTCTAATCTTGCTCCTCTCCCTGTCCGTGACTGTGCACTAGCCTTGAATGATCGGACATACATGACACAGACAGGTGGTCTCAATAAAGCTACGGAAATAACATTAGTTGTACTAACCCTCGAATATCAGAAAGATCACCAGTGAGTTCATAGCTGAGAGAGTAATAGAAGTAGAGCCTGGCAGCTAGAACATCAATGGTTCGCCTATTCAGGTTCTTCAGACGGGTAATACTTGCTGAGGAACATGCTTTAGCCTGATGTATAGCAGCAGTACAAACTAATGTAAGATTTTATAAACACTGACAATTGCAAGTAGAAACCTACAAGTACTCTATGTAAACATGCACTATTCAATACCTCGTTGTACCGTTTCTGATCAATTAAATATATTAGCACAAGTAGGTAGCAGTAAATCTCAAGCTCAGGCGAGGAGTGTTTCACAGAAGCTTGGATTGTAGATGTTGCTGTATCTACGTCCATGTCATGGTCATCCTCCTACAGATATATTTAAACAGTAAAATTAGATCAATAATTAACAATTAAACAGTCCGTAAATTCACTGACATAGCAGATATATCAGTGAACAGAGTGCTAACATGGCTAGCCACTTCCTCTGCACGACTGTGTCTTGTGGGCTACAGAGGAATGATCACCCTGAAGAACAACGACCACCGGAGTTTGTGGAGGAGAAAACCAAGGAAGACCTAGAGAGGGAGGGTAAGAGTAGCAAGTGACCAATGGCTATAGGTTTGTAATGTTTGTGTAGATAAGAATCGATTCATTCCTTGGACAATGGAAAGAGTCCCTTTACACAGGTGAGGAGTGGGCTGAGGTCCATCACAGCAAACTGTTAGCAGTCCTCTGAGGCCGACCAAATAAGGGGCAGGCTATGGGGTCAATGCTATATGGAGGCTGAGGTCCAGCTTAGCCACGGACTCGTGGCTGACAACATGGAGAGGTCAGGCCTTTAGACAATTGGTCCGAGGTCAGTGATATGTAGGGGCCATATCAACGTCAAGTGGCAGCTATGATTGGTCAAGGAGCTCCGTTGAAGTCAGATGATCAGAAATTAGGGACGATACGAAGTCCAATAATTTGTCTTCTGGTCAAAGGTCTTTCCCTAAGATTGGTATGAGGTCCAACACCCAAAAGAAGGCGCAAACCCTTGAGCTCAAGCCTCCAATCCACAATCTTCCGTTTGGTCCCAAACAAGTGATGACAATCTTTCATGAATAAATATCCAGAAAACGGAATCCATCAAATTGAAATGAAAATGAAATGTTGGATAATCCTGTTAAGGACTCAAGAAGCAAGATAAATATCAAAGTTTATTCTGTAAAAAATCCTAAAGATGCATAATTCACTCATTTTTATGCATCCATAATCCATATGCCATTGAGCGCTCATCACTGCACATGCTTTTGAGTTTTGACTTTTAAGACTCTCATAAGATGGTGCCTCATGCATTGGTTAATACTCACGTAACTCACCCAACGTAAAAGGGTCCAGTTATTTCCTAGACATTTAGGAGAAGTTATCCCAGTACTATACTACATAAACGTGCAGAACAAAACGAACTCATGTAAACTAAGCAAGCTCAACAATGATTCATAACTCTTTCTGTGCCACCTAACACACTCCAATGAGTCGAACAATGTTCCATATCGAGCAAGAGCTATCGTGACAATACTATATAAACAGAACACTTAAAAAGCAAACAAATTCACATCATTCGAGAAAGAGACTACCTGCGGAAGAAAAGAGGACAACCTGCTGTGCACCTCAGATCCCGGCAAAAGAGCAAAATTCAAGAATGCATGGACCAAAGAGGCCTTCAGCTTCTTCCTCAATGAAATAGTTAGGCGAACAGCCCGCAGAATCCGACGAACCTCCCGAGCATATGTACCAGTCTCAATCAATGACGCAATCTCCTTCAACTCTGGAAAAACCCCAATGCCCAATATTTCAAGTTTCTTAAATTCTAATGCATACAATAACAACTGGCCTCTCTACATATTCTAAACAGTACAACTTCACCTTTTTAAATAGTAGCTGTAAAAGACTCCATCTCAAAAATAATGTCTGGTCTGCAAAATGAAAACTTAAAAGAACACATTTTTGTTCAAAAAATTCAATCATTTACCAAATTTAAAAGAACCTGTCCAGGATCTTGCCGGGAAAAAATAAATTATACTTAATGGGTTTGGGCCAGTGGCATAAGACAGCAACTAAAGGGCTCGTTCCAAACTTTAGGGCCATTGGAGATTTTCCTGGTCATTTATTTTAGGGAACGGGATAAGTCAAGGTGCGCGCAAGTTGACCCGAACACCAGACTATTAAAATATGATTTTTCTTAAGCTATCCTTTTGCAGACCGGATAATCCTTTGGGACGGAGGTAGTACATAGTTTGATAACTTTGATTGGTTCCAAACGCTGCAAAGTTGAATCATTTTGTTCAAAAGATTCAGTCTCGTTCTTTTTTTTTGAAAAATTACAAGAACTCGTTGATATCTACAATCTTGCGGAAGAAAAAGTTCGAAACTTTCCGAACAAAAATGCATCTTCTTAAAAGTTCTCATTTTTTCAGACCAGACAATCTTTTTTTGGGGACGGGGGTTGTACATAAATAGTTTGATTGATTCCTTACGCTGCAAAGTAGAAGGGGCAGTTGAAGCAACGGAATTGGAAGGAGCTGCTGCTGCTGCTTGCTCTTTCATCTCGACATCTTGAGTCATCTTTGCACAAACTATATACAAACCCTAAAACTTAATCATCACTAACAAAACGTGCGTAAAAATTCCGAGGTTAGGCTTACAGCTACGGAGACAGAGTACATAACAACAAATTATATTATCCACGTGACGAAGAATGAATGCGGCAATGCAAAATCTCATATTGACGTACCTCAAGTTGGGAGAGAGAAGCAATCGGACACGGGTGGATCTGAATCGATCGGCTACGGAGAGGGTAGTAGGGGGTTCGCTGGATTTTCTTTCACTGCAAGTCAAGAAAAATTTGCTATGCTTGTCGAACGGTTGCGTATATATACGGAGAGAGAGAGAGAGAGAGAGAGAGAGAGAGAGAGAGAGAGGAACGAGCCACAGATTCGCAATTTTTTATTTTCTTTTTTAACTTTCAGATTTTGGACTTTTTTATTTTTGTCTATATTCAAACTTTTTTTTTTGCTCTTGTTAGTTTTGTCTCAAATTTTTGTAGATAATTGATGCTTTTTGAGCTTTATTTTAGGAGAAAGTCTACAATACACATCCCTTAAAATGATGTACCATATGTACTTATTTTATGATTTATTCATAACATTTTAGCATATTTCGTAACTTTTGTTCTGAAATTCATAACTTTTCAGCAATACGATTCGTAATATTTTCATTATGATTCATAACATTTTAATGTATCTCGTAACCTTTATACGATTCATAACTTTTTAGCATTACAATTCGTAATATTTTCTCTATAATTTATAACATTTTGGGGTGTACATATGATATACACCCAAATAAGGGGTGTGTATTGTAATCTTTTCCTTATTTTAGATATTTCTAAAATTATTTGGAAAAAGTAAATAAATTTTATTTTTCAATTACTCTTGTTGAGACAATCAATAATTCATAAAATTTGACATAAAACTAACAAACAAGAAAAAATATGAATAAAGACAAAATAAAAAAGCCTAAAAAACTACTCCGCAAGTGGAACCGAGGGAAAAATTCTCTTCAGGTGACAATAATGTATTCTAGTTGCGGAAAACATTCGAAAATCTTAAAGAATTTCTATGGTTTTGAGATGGGTTGGAAATGTGTCTATTTGAGATCTGTTAGTGACCTCCAACGGCTCGGATCTTATCTCGACAATTAATGATTGAGAGTCGTTCATTATTGAGATGAGATCCGAGCTGTCGAATGCACAATTCAAAGGCTCAAAATTACGCAGCATTGTGCTGCGCACACTACTGCACAACATAATCTCCCGATTGGGGCACATGGTACTATTAACAACAGTAAAAGGTTTTAAAAATTAGTAGAATTGTAAGAAATTGGACCTATAAAATATCAAATCATTGAGTTAAAAACAAGTACCATAAGATTGAATTTTTCCAAACAATCAAGATGCTTGAAGACCCCTTAACTATATATTGAAGAAAGAATAAAATGTTGCAATTTATCTAGCCCATTTTAACCCCATCAAGATGCAAAATATATTCAATATATAAGGTTTCTATTCAATATAGAAGGTTGCAAATCAGTAAGATGAACCAACTGAACAATTATTCAAAGAAGCTATATCTTATTATGGTATCGATCTTTGAAATATATTAAGGTTATTTTACCTATCCATCATAAAGTATGTTCTACGAAAGACGAGATTCTGTATGCATGTATTTATTCGACTTTACAAACGTGATTAAAGAAAATGTGATTTATAACTTGGAATTCTAGGCAAGTTTTGCAACACATATAGGAGTATATCGGAATTTTAACCCACGGAGCTTAAAAGGTCTAATCAATTACAGTTGTTTTAATTTAACCTCAAAAAGTATAATTAGCGAGAATGTTTGAAGTTATGCAGAGGTCTAGGCACTCCCAACATCCCTTGTGTCTGCGCCTAATCCAATAAGCTCTGTAGGTTAATTTAAAAACATCATTTAATAAGCTACTAATTAATACAGTATTCGATTTGTGTACATGTGATCTGATCAAGAGGATTTTAAAATTCTTCATCGTTTGGATTATTTTGCCAATTAATCTGTTACACATAAATGTCCTTTTATGTAATAATAATCTATTTGGGACAAAGATGTTGGGCCCTACTGCGGCTTCAAGATTATGTTGGAACCCAATGGGTTTAGCCAAGTGGATATGAAAAAGAAAATAAGTATTTGTCCTTCATAAAGTCGCATGTTCAAATCTCATGAAGGCTAAGTATTCCAAACTTTAGGGCTAGCTATGGGAGGATTTTGCTCGATTGATAACTTCAAGGAGCTGACCCGGACATACGGTTAGCGAAAAAAAGAAATAAGGTGATGCCGGGAGACTAAAAAAGAAAAAAGATTAATTATATACTTGCAATAAAAAAGGAAAATCCCAAAGCCAAGAAAAGACAAGGATTTGGCTTCACATAGGAATCCGGATACACCAAACATTAAACACCCGGCTCTCTCAAAATTCAAACCGAACAAGGTGACAGTGTTTATAGTCCTTATACTTGTAGGATGCATACATAATAAAATACATAAAAGAAACTTACGGAAATCCTACTTCGATTCGTATTAGGACTTATAACACGGTCCTTTCTATATATATCATCAGTACCCAAGGCAATTTCAGTGTATTCCTTCAGCACAAAATTCCATTGATTTACTCTCTCTCTCTCTCCTCTCGATCCATCAACTATAATGGCCGCGACTCGAGCGATTTTCTCTCTCCTTATAATTCTAAGCGTAACCTTTTTCCAAATCCCTCGTCCGTGCAATGGCGGTTTGCTTAGGATATGCAACTTCCACCGGATATACCAGCTGGGCGATTCGATTTCCGACACTGGAAATCTGATACGTGAGAGCCCCATGGGAGCAGCGTCTCCCTTTAGTAGGCTTCCGTACGGCGAAACTTTCTTCCACAATGCCACGGGTCGTTGCTCCAACGGCTTACTCATGATTGACTTCATCGGTATGAATTATCAATATGTTTGTTTTTTGTTTCCTGTGTTTATGTTTACATTGTGGTGTCCCTATTAATTTGGCTTCAATAAATTTAATTTATAACGGACCAAGAGATCATAATAATATCTCGTTTGTAATTTATTTTACATCTAAAATAAGGTGCATGACTTATTTGAATAAGTTGAATGGGGAAAAATAATTTGCAACAGTGTTCAATTGATAAGAGTATTTTGAGTTTGGACTATTTGTGAACGAACAAAAACCCTTTTTTTAAACTGTGTTCAATTCTCGTTTACTCTAAACAAGCCACTTGGCTTATTATTTTATCTTTATTCAAATTTTTTTCGCATCGTTAGTTTTGCGTTGAATTTTTATGGATTATTGGTCATTCTCGACGAGGGGAATTGAAAAAGTAAAAAGTTGTGTATGGTCCAAAACTCAAATTTTCTTGAATAAAGCCGAAACATTTTTTTTTTGCTAATTTTTGTCCTTATTTAAAAAAATTTAAGTTTGGACTACCAAATGCATGCGCGTAAAAATTTGAATAAAGACAAAAAAAATAATTCAAGTGGCTTAGTCAAAACAAATGATGATGATACTTTCAAATTCATAGGGGGACACAATGGTGCAAGCAGGGGCTAGGTCCTCGCAAACCCTCCAATTATTGCAATATTTTTACTATATTCTAAGTTTTGTATGTAAATATTATGACTAAAGATCTCCTCAAAGTTGTGCTATTGTTATATGAGGATGATATTTTATTGTTAATTTATGAATACATGTGATTCGGTCCTCCCGTCAAGAATCCTGCGTCCGCCACTCCTTTCAATAGACTTGATTTATAACTCAAGCGTTAATGTATGTATGTACTTTCACAGCAAGGTCAGCAGGGCTTCCGCTTCTCAACGCCTACAAAAACACCGGTGCAGACTTCAAACACGGGGTGGACTTCGCGGTCGCTGGCTCCACTGCATTACCGGTAGAGATTCTCGCCGCCCAGAACATTCTATCCCCGGTAACCACCAGCTCTCTCGGCGTGCAACTCAATTGGATGTCCACCCATTTCAATACCACTTGCAACGGTACTGGCAGAGGTTCGTCTCCCGTTTTTTTTTTTTTTTTTCCCTAAACGATGAACGATGTATGTTTGGAAACGGTTGTTTGACGTTGAGATATGTGAATGTTGACTTATTTCGAGCGATGATTCAAACTTTTATCTGCTCGTGTTTAACAGATTGCGCAGAAAAACTTAAGGAGTCTCTGTTCATGGTTGGAGAGATAGGCGGTAACGACTACAACTACGCTTTGTTCCAAGGAAAAAGCATTGAGGAAGTAAAGAGCCTCGTTCCTAGTGTTGTACAAGCCATAGCAAATGCTGTGAGGGTAAGTTTCCATTGATTGATCGATCGAGCTTTGTTTTTGGTACTTTTTACTTAGTCGCTCGAAATAGACTCTGATTCGTGCGAATTCCTGTCGCTTGGCCTGCAGAGAGTCATCAACCACGGGGCAGTTAAAGTGGTGGTACCCGGAAATTTCCCGATCGGTTGTTTCCCCATCTACCTAACTGGATTCAAGACCAACAACTCAACCGCTTACGACGACAAGAATTGCCTAAGAGACCTAAACGAGCTTTCGAAATTCCACAACGACCACTTGCAGCGAGCGATTGGCGAGTTGAACAAAGAGTTCCCGAACGCGGTCATTACGTATGGCGATTACTACAACTCGTTCGACTGGCTTTTCCGAAATTCCGCTTATCTAGGTAAGTTAATTTTTGTACACCATATGGAATATTATCGGCATTTTTCGTAGTGGGGATTAAATTTTGATGACTAAATTAAATTTGGTTTCCCTTGTGTTGATGCAGGATTTGATGCGTCAACTACGCAAAGATCTTGTTGTGGAGCTGGGGGAGATTATAATTTCAGTCTCGGCAGGATGTGCGGAGCTCCGGACGTTCCGGTCTGCCGGAATCCCGAAAGACTCATCAGCTGGGATGGAATTCATTTGACACAGAAGGCGTACAAGCTCATGACTGCATGGCTCTTGCGTGACCTGCTGCCCAAGCTTCAGTGCCGTCTTTAATTAATTAGCTTGTGTTTTAACAGTTTTTAGGTATAGAATTTTGGAACAATTAGAATTCAAAGTTTTTTAATGGTTTTTTTTTTCCCTAGTAATTTGGAAGATAGAGAAATTAATTTGACATTTGAAATCTTACTTTCCTATGCATGATTTGATTAATTTTATTCAGAATTAGAAAAGTTCAATATCAACTGCTCAAGTGTCCCTTGTCCATGATGAATGGTTCAAGCCAATGGAAATCCCAGTAAGCTACCACGTTTGGTTTGGGTTTTGAGGGAGATTTTTGAGAGTAATGAGTGAAGAGAGATAGATAACATTTATTGGGGACCGTGCTTAGAAGTTTTGAGACCCCGAAACGAACATGGTAATTCTATTTTGTTGCCGTGGATGATTAATTGTGATTTTGATTTAGTTATTGCAGAGTCTCAAATAATTTTTAGGATGATCCTAAATGGAAGATGCTATTTAAGGCCTTAATTATTGTTCTTGTTTTTTTTTTTTTTTCAGTTTTGCGTTATTATTATTTTTTTTTATACTTTTTCAACTTTTCTTAAGTACTAGAAAATTTTGAGAAATAAAAAATTAAGAAAAAAAAATAAAATACATTGATTGTTTGATTTTTATTTTTATTTTGTAGATCTTTTCATGTTCGATTTTTTCGGAGGCAGCTTGCCTCAAATTTGACAGTGGACTGCAAGGGTGCAGTTTGATGATTTCTGATTTTCTTTTGGATCCGGATTCGTTCCTTTGGAAGAGATCGTCGAGCCTAACAACTTAATTTGTACAGAATTACGTTGATTAGATATTGATCAATAACTAATCCGGGCAAGTTTATCTTAACGCTATCATGTGATCCTGTTGTAGTAGCTGCATATGGTGAGTGTATTTTTCTTTACTTTCGTACTTACAATAGCTTATCAAAAATGATAGGATACATGAGTGTCAGTCCACGAAAAGAACCTTTTGTCGAAATTATAACAAACTAGCAAGCAGTTGGAATGAGAGTAGCATGATTTATTGTCCATCTCAAAGCCCAAAAAGTTGTCAAAACCCAAACAAAACAAGTGCGGATCGGTTCAAAACATCAAGAAATACTCAGCTTGCCGCAATCAAAATCAGCCCTCTTCAACAGCAATCCAGCCATGAAAGAACCCAACACTTTATCCCTCAAGAAACTCACCACCACCCCATTACTCTGCTGCACAAAACCCACCATGTAAGCAGTGCTAACGAGCACAATCCCTCTCCACTTCCTCTCTTTAGCAAACTTCTTCATCCCCTCCTCAATCCTCTTGTACTCCTCTTTCCCATCTCTCTCTTTCGCTTCGGCAGTGCTCGGGTTTTTCCTCAAGGCCTCTGCTAAACACCTGGCTAAAACGACACCGTCTTCTAACGCAGAGCACCCGCCCTGCCTGATGTCTGGTGTCATCGGGTGGAACGCGTCGCCAGTGACACAAACATTGCCTTTGCTGATATTTGCCCATAAGAGCTCCCAGGGACGTCCGGACCTTAATGGAGAATAAGTAATACTGTCTAGTTCGGTAATCTCCACAACAGCTTTAAATTTGTCTGGTACTTTGCCAAGGTTGCTTAGTACAAATTCTTTCATCTTTTCTGGGTTTTTCTCTACCTCTTTGTCTGTATCATTCAATCAAGGCGCCCAACATTATTCCGAAATTCAATCTAAAAAAGTTTGTAACACAGTAATCGGTAGTTTCTAACCTTTTGTGGAGCTAGCGAAGGTGAAAAACCAATACACAGTGCCTTCATTACAAGGGACGAAACCACATCGCACGCCCTTTCCAACGAACAGCAGGAATTTGGGCTCAAACCCATGACTGCGTTTGAAATCTGCAAACCCCCGAATGGCAGAACGACCCACAAAAGCCGGTTTCTTGAACCCAAGCCACTTTGACACAACTGAATTTACCCCATCACACCCGATCAGTACCTTTGCCTTTACTACAGACCCATTTGCAAGATGGACCATCTTAAAGCAGCCTCCTGAATCCTCCTCAATAGAAACCACTTTTGATGAGAACCTTATGGTGCCACTGGGAAGCTCCTTTTGAAGGGCTTCCAATAAGAACTTCCTTCTTACACAGCGAACTTCGTGGTCTCCACTGCACACCAAAAGGATTTCAACAGGAAAAATGGACCGGGAAAGACGGTAAGGACATTTTGTTCATTAACAAATGTTCTTAACTCGTCTTTAAAAGGTATTAATTATCAAAACACGTCATGGGCCGTCATTTTCCCTAACATTTTTCTCAGGGACATGTCATTCCTTTAGAAGTATCGACTTATCGTACACAGTTGCTACCAGAGGGGCTAGAAAAGGCCACATCATTCGGAAAGCGATTCTTGTACAAATATTATGTTCGCTTGACGTTACCCAAAAATGTATCACTACCTTAGGCCACCCGAAGGCCGACTCGCCCTTATATAACTTTCAAGTCAAAACTAAAAACTGTTTGCACAAATGTGTACTTAAACTTCTCCACGTAAAACTTACTGGCTTGCTTTGGTCGTAAATGACATTTCTGAAGTGGGGAGCCCCGAGATTATAGATGAAGCCACTATTCTGTACAAATCACAAAACACATAGGCTAATAAGAAGTGAACGAAAGACATTCATCAAAAGCATGGGAAGTAAAGAAGAAAATGGCATTTACCCATAGAGTCGATCATGTTGTTGGCGGAGGGAGTCACCGATGCCGATTTCATCCAATGCCCTCCAAGCGTTTGTCCATGTTGTAAATGCAAATCCAGACACTCTTAAACTCTCTGATGATTCCAGTACCAAACTCCGGATTCCTAACCTGCCAAAAAAATTAGTACTTACATCTATGTTGCAGACACTTCGTCGGAGGTCATGTATTCGTATTCGACACTTGTAGGACACTGGTACTATCCAGACATGAGTTCCCCCCAAATTTAAAGTGTCGTATTTTATCTCAATATCTCAATGTCTTATGTTTGGACACTCCCAACACTTTAAAACATGCTCCGGACACTGTAGAAAAACAAGTTGGGGTGACAAATGAAATAGTAGGATCTACTTAGGGGAGTTGTATTTTTTTGTGTGACAGATCATACTTTTTTGGTTAGAAAGACACAGATGATGAGTACAATTTAAGGTATATGTGGTAATATATTGCATATTTTTAAAATATAGCCCTACTTTGTTAGTTTTTATTGTACACGCATATTTTTTTTTTCTTTAAATGTGTCCCCGAAAGTTTCGTGCCCTCTAATGTCGGTGTCGTGTCACGTGACTTCGTCTATGCTACATAGACTTGCACCTTCTGAAAATGATGAAAACCATATATATATATGCTTATGGGTACCTGTGAAGTCCTAAGGATGTGGCGAGACCAGCAATCCCAGCTCCAACAATCACGATTTCTGCTTCAACCCCTTCCATGGTATTTCTGAAACTGTTTTCTATGTTTGAAGAAAAGATAAAAGAGGCCAGGGAAAAGGAAAGAAATACTTTGGATGCATCACAAGGATCCCACAACACAACACAACAGTAAATAAAGAGAAATCTACCTAATGAGGAAGGTTGTAAAAAGAAGATGTCACATATGACTGTTAATACCTGTGGGAGATGAAGACGCCATAGGTGAAACCTTATGTGGTGAATCCGCTCTTTAGAGAGGAGTAGCTACTCCCTTTTCTCCCTTTTTTCTTAGTCGTGTGTCTCAATGGGCTAGTCACACACGTCAATCGATCAATCATCTATATCTTATAGGAATGTGTTTAAGCTTACCAATCCTCCAAACCTTTATCTCTAATTTCTAGAGTTTTGATTTTCTTTTAATTTGTTTAAATTGGGAGGGGGAAAGAGAGGGGAGAGAGGGGACATGGGAGAGAGAGGGGATGTGGGAGAGATTTTAGGAGAATTGAGGGTAAATAATTCAATGCTCCATTGATATTTTTATGTAGTGACCCAACTTATCTCTCTACCATACGTTTGTGTGGTTTTCACTACAAAGTGTAGAGTGAGGACAAATTGTTTTTTTGTCCCGTGTATCGAACGGATACAACACTAGATAATAAAAAAATAGTTTAATATTTTTTCCGGTCACGTGTTCAATGCAAGCTAGCATTGGTCTCACTTTATGCGACGAAAGACGTGTGGTAGAAAATAAATTTGAAATGCCACGTAACGATGATTCCGTGAATCGAACGGACACAAAACTAGTACATACTATAAACAAATGTGTTTTTCCTTCAAAAGCTTTCAAACCTTCTATCCTAATTTTCTACATTTTTTTTAGGATGATGCTATGGTGTCCCCGGTCATTTTGGGGACACCGTAATTTTTGGCATAACAGAACCCTTACAAGTATAACAAAAATCATTACAAGTATAATAGAACCATAACATGGCATAACCAAGGTATAACCAAAAACCAATCAAGGCATAACCAAAAATCAACCAAGGCATAACCAACCAAGTTATGCATTGTTATGGTTTTAGTTATACTTATAATGGTTTTGGTTATGCTTGTAATGAATTTGATTATGTTTATAATGGTTTTGTTATGCCAAAAGTTACGGTGTCCCCAAAATGACCGGGGACACCGAAGTCATTCCCTTTTTTTTATGTTTATACAAGAGAGAGAGAGAGAGAACAAGAGAGAGAGAGAGAGAGAGAGAGAGAGAGAGAGAGAAACGTGGGGGGAGAGAGAGAACCGTGGGGAAGGAGGGGAGAGAGAGGAAGGTGGGGGAGGGAGGGAGAGAGAGACTTGGGGGTTGAATATGGAGGAAAAATTATTCTATGTCCTTCCAGAGGTATCGTCAAGTGGTACTCTAAATTCATTTTTCACCACACATATGTCTTTCAATGCATAGAACGAGACCAATGCTACAGTGTATCGAACACGAGACTGAAAAATAAACACCCATGGGTGGCTTCAGAATTTTAGTTCAACGATAACAAAAACAAAAAATAAAATTTTCATATACAAAGCTTTATATAAAATAAACATATTTATTTTGATTAAAAATGAATTGGACCTAATTTATTTTATTTTGTTAAATTATACTATCTACACAACTCACAAATAAAGTGGTGTTCCTTTAGTTTGCCTAAATATAAACAATTTAGTGCCGACATGCAATATGAAAGAGAAATTTAATTGTATGTAAACAAAAACAACAATACAAATCTTAATGCATATTTTTTAGCCCAGAGGGTTCGGTTGAACCCCCTCAACTATAAGTGCAGCTGCCCTTGAAAACCAATTATTTTTTGGTATGGATAAGCGGATAGGCTACTCAACTTTAATTACCTGCCGGGAGCATTGTCCCTAGCATCACCTAGTCGTGCAAGAGACCCATTGCACTTATGTGCGAGGCCAAAACTTAGGTCTCACCGCATGTTTTGAGTATGAAATGAGTAAGTTTAGGTGGCGTTCCACTTTTAGAAAAAGAAGATTTTGGGAAAAAAATGTAATTTCTAAGTCAAAAATTATGTGTTGACGTAAATAATTTTTCTACCAATATAAATCTTGTTTGATAGATCTCATTGAAATCTTTTAAAAGGTGAAAAAAAATAAATTTTTTTTTTTCATTTTCCTTATATTTGAATTTAAAATTATCTTATTTTTAAAGAAGAAAATTTTAAAAGAAAGCGAAACGGAGGCTTAGCCCCCCACAAAGCAGCTGCAGATACTTGAACACAATTACTTGAGTAAGAAAATTAGAATACTGATCCATTGAACCAATCAGCTGCTGTAAAGCCAATCCAATCTTGAGTACCTATGCAATGACCTCAGAAAAAGCTAATTAAGGATAGAGATTTATAATGCTGAAGACAGCCATTACGTACATAAGTTTGGACACAAGTGGAGTGGGTATGCATTCAATGTAGGAGTTTTTGAATGCAAAATTGGGTACCACGTACATGGTGATACTCAACGCGTATCCGAGCCTTTCAAACGTGTTTGAGACGGTCCAGAGCCGAACACTCTCTCTCCCCCTCAGTCGACCACTTTATCTCTTCTTTCTCTCTCTAAATCCTCGCCATCCAAAACACACTTGAACGGCTCAGATGTATGCTCGGGACCACATGGACTATAACCTTATTTGCATCCAAAAACTTCTCCTCAACGGCACCCACAATAAAACACAAATTATGTCGCTTTTGTGTAAGTTTTCGTGGGTCATGGGACAATGTGGATTCAATTATTGTTGGCAGAAGAAGTACACTGCGTCTGTGCAAGAACGTATGTGCCAGACTTGTTTGTAGAAATCTTGGTAATGACATTTCAGAATAACCCGTAGCGATGCGTGGATTGAAATTCGGAAGTGTCACTCTTTGATAGGAGTCCACTTTTGTTGTTGTCCGTTGTCCGCAAAATGAGAAGATGGAGGTTGCGTATGTATTCATATAATTACGTTTTGTCGTGAGTTGTTTTTTAATTCAAAAGATGAAAGTTTGGATCGACTCTCTTGTGGTTTTCAAATGGAAGCCATTGAGATATTACGAAAATGATATGAGTACAGACCAGGGAGGAAAATTGTACCTACGGCCGTCGGCGGGCTGTCTTCGGTTACCAGATGGCCTAAGCCGTCCAAAAATTCTATAAAAAAAAAAACCGATGGAGCCTGCGCGAGATTCAACGGTATCCGAGGTGTGTAGAATGCTTGATCCGAGCACCCCTTTTTCATGCATATACTTGCACGAGAATCAACGGCATCCGAGGTGTGTAGGGTGCTTGATCCGAGCACCCTACACATCTCGGATACCCGAGCACCCTACACATCTCGGATGCCGTTGATTCTCGCAAAGGCCCTATCGGTTTTTTTTTAGAATTTTTGGACGACTCGAATCGGCCGTCCGGTGACCGTCGGTACAATTTCCCTCCCCCAGTCCGTACATATAGCATTACTCGAGATATTATTGTTATGGGCCATATTGTTCAATTTGTTAAAAGAAATCTTTACATTATCTGTATAAAATACGAAGTTGTCCAAATATCGATAGGAGCGTAACTGAATTACCTTAGTGTAAAAGTAAAAAAATTTCCCTTGAAATTGAGGGTCGGGTGACACTTACCACACTCCCCACTACTTGATGTGGCAATGACATTCTTGATATTATGAGCCCAGCCACCGGCATTGCATTTTGTGGTGAAAATCAAATGGCCTCCCGAAATGCTATACATTCTGTATGACATTCGGAAAGTCTGTTTGCACACATAATCCCCCACGAATATGTTTCTACGGGGCTCACTTCAGGTCTTGCAAAGATTATTTAAACTGCTCATTCTTTTTAAAATATTTTTTTAATTATTGCTTTCTGTAAAAATTCAATTGAATCGAATATCAGTAAAGTCGTTTTCAAAATTCGTAGGACAAAATTGAGTGGTTTGCCAGACGAATAGTATCAGTAAGGGCTTATTCTTGTTGTAATAGTTGCACGCATATTTCCTTGAATTTTTGCTATTATTGGAGTATAATTTTCTTGTCATTTTCTAAAAAGTAGGAGATTCCAAAACAAAACAAACGTTGGTGGAGAAATTCAAGTCACTAAAATTTGGTCAAATTTCATAGCAAGAAGATCCAAAAAGTTGTACAAAAGTCTCCAACTGAATGCCCAAAAAGAAAAACAAAGACACACAAGTGCTGATTGGTTCAACTTCAAGAAATACTCAGCTTGCCACAATCAAAATCAGCCATCTTCAACAACATTCCAGCCAGAAAAGTAGCCAACACTTTATCCCTCAAGAAATTCACAACAACCCCACTACTCTGTTGTACAGAACCCACCATATAAGCAGCACTGATGAGCGTAAACCCTCTCCAATTCCTCTCTCTAGCATACAACTTCAACCCTCTCTCAATCCTCTTGTACTCCTCTTTCCCATCTCCCTCTTCCATTCCGCCGCTTGGCTTTTCCCTCAAGGCCTCTGCTAAACACCTAGCTAGAACGACACTGTCTTCCAGCGCTGCGCACCCGCCCTGCCCGATGTCTGGTGTCATCGGGTGGAGCGCGTCGCCTGCAACACAGACATTGCCTTTGCTGGTATTTCCCCAGAAAAGCTCCCACGGACGTCTGAAGCATAACGGAGAACAAGCAATATTGTCGAGTTCAGTGATCTCCACAGCAGCTTTTACTTGGTCTGGTACTTTGCCAAGGTTGCGAAGTACAAATTCTTTCATCTTAGCTGGGTTTTCCTCGACCTCTTTGTCTATATCGTTCGACGAATGCATAACATAAATAAAAGAAGGTAATTATTAGTACACCAAATTCTATAGGTTTATGCATCCTCTTGTCCCAGATTCCTATGTCCTCGTATCCAAGCACTCCCAACCATAGAAGAATCATGTAAGAATCTCGAGAAATGATCAATGACTAGAAATGCATTGGGCTAGAGAGGCATTAGGATTTTGGAACAAATCAGGATCGCGTGCCAACATACAATTGAAGGAGCGCCCCCCATAATTCGCATAGGAAAATCGAAAATTTTGAAATGTAGTCTACAAAAGTTTCTTAAACCGATAATCTGGAGCTTCCAGCACACTTATGTGATCGGATTTGTGCACCTAGTTTTTTTTTTATTTGCATACAAGCAGAATATGGCATGAGAGGCTTCTAACCTTTAGCGGAGGGACTGAACGTGAAAAACCAAAATACAGTGTCTTCATTACAAGGGATGAAACCAGATCGCACGCCCTTTCCGAAGAACTGCAGGAATTTGGGCTCAAACCCATGGCCGCCTTTGAAATCTGCAAACCCCCTAATGGCAGATCGGCCCACGAAAGTCGGTTTCTTGAAGCCCAACCACTTTGACACCACTGAATTCACCCCATCACACCCAATCAGCACCTTGGCTTTTACTACGGAACCATTTGCAAGATGGACCAGCTTAAAGCAACCTCCTGATTCCTCCTCTTGAATAGAAACCACTTTGGATGAGAACCTTATGGTGCCACTGGGAAGCTCCTTCTGAAGGGCTTCCAGTAACACCTTCCTTCTTACGCATCGAACTTCGTGGTGTCCACTGCACACCGAAAGGACGAAGAAAATGCGAAAAAATGGGCCTTGGGGAGAAACAATTTCGATGCAGGAAATTCAGAAGTAGTAACATTTTTCTCAAGGGAAACGAGATCCGTTTTGAAGTACTATTGTGCACATAAAAGAATGTGGCAATGGTAATTCTGAAATCAATGGTACTGTCCAAACTCAAAGCCATATGCACAGTGTGTGCTTAAACTTGTCCTTGTAAAACTTACCGGCTCGCTTTGGCGATAAATGAAATTTCTGAAGTGGGAAGCCCCGAAATCGTAGATGCAGCCACTATCCTGGATACATCTCAAAGCACAAAAGAGGCAGTGATTATTACTAGTAGTTAACACAAGCATTCATCAAAAGCAACAAGGTGTGGGAAGTAGGGGTTTGGAATGCATAATTTCGTGGCTTATTTTTGTGTGAGAATGCAAACGTACTTTATATGGAACGCGGATCCTTCATTTTTGAGGAATAGATACGGGATCGTGGTATGCCACATGCTTGAAATTGCGGTACATAGGAGTAGGCAAGAAGTAGACTTCTACAGATTATATTTTGAGAATATACTTTATTTCAACAGACAATCTTCCAATAAAACAGAGAGTATGACATACTACTTGTCTAATTATTCAATTATCACAAATCTTTTGAAAAACTTCAGGATCACTTTGCATCACTAGATTCACCATTTTTAACGTAGGTATACCATATTTGGGTATCACATGGTGTTAATCAGCGGGCCAGCACGCATCCGAGCTGTCCAAAACATGACGGCCCATATCAGAACACTATCTCCCCCTCAGCCCGACCACTCTCTCATCTATCTCCAATCCCAGCTGTCCAAAACATGTTTGGACTTCTTAGATGCGTGTTTGGGTACCGCGTGGACTATACCCTATTTGCACCCAGAAACTTCTCAAGTTGAAGACTAGATTTGGAGAAAATGATATTTACCCATAGAGTTGGTGATGTTGTTGGCGAAGGGAGTCGCCGAGGCCGATTTCATCCAATGCTCTCCAAGCGTTTGTCCATGTTGCGATTGCAAATCCACTCACTCTCAAACTCTCTGATGACTCCAGTACCAAGCTCCGGATTCCTAACCTACAGAAAAAAAAAAAACCAACAATTCCTAGTACTCACACCCTCTGTTTCCAAAAATTGGTCTAAGCAACCGACTAGTCAGCACCTTGGCACTATGCGGGTCCAATGCCAACATAAAAACTGCCCAGGCCCTGACTAGTTGGCCGCCTAGAAAGCTAGTCCCCTCTTCCATCCAACTAGCGCCTAATGACTTTTAGAACACTGCTTACACAGTTACACCTACTGAAATTTCTGTAAAAAATAGATTATGGATATGCTTGTTGGTACCTGTGAAGTCCTAAGGATGTGGTGAGTCCAGCAATCCCGGCTCCAACAATCACAATTTCTGCTTCAACCCCTTCCATGATAGTATTTCTGAGATCTGTTTTCTATCTTCTATGCTTGAAGAAAAGAAAAAGAATACTGGAAGTCTGGAATAAGGAAGACATATCACATGAACCCAGGAGACGACAGTATATAATAAGGGAGAAATCCACCTAAACATTGTTGAACTCTTGTCAAAAGAAGATGTCACATATTTCTTCACTAGATTTTTAAAGATTATTATAAACCAAAACCAAGTTTTCGTCCATGGATATGCATGTGGGGGGATGAGCTCCTCCCCATACCTCATCCCTCTATACCCTCCTCTATGCTTTCAATTTTCATCCACATCTTGGATCCAAAACTATGATCAGAATCGTTTATCTTGTAGAACTTGCAAAAAATTATAAGACTACGAAACACTGGAATGATCAGATATCTGAGATATATATGTGCATGTGTATGTGTTGGAATACGTTACACTTTGCCCGTAAATTTTAAGGATAAACCGTAGAGTATATTTACCATTAAATTTGCAACATGTTCATGCTTCTATCGATGTCAGATCATATAGATGTTATGGAGACCTGTACTTTATGTATGTCCTACGATTTAAATGGTTTGGATCATAATTTTGGACCCGAGATGTGGACAAATGAAATAGGAGCATGGATGGATGGGGTATGGATGTCCCACATATAGGCTAGTCTACATTCTCACATGGGGAGGATTGTCCTTAGCATCAGACCGTTTATTGCAATGTCACCAGACCAATAAAAAAAATTCATCTAGGGTCATTGCTGTGCATTCAACCTACTCCATGGATAATAATAAATCATAATATAGGTAATGCATTGCTGATGGCAGCCCTTGCGTATGTAAGTTTGGACACAAGTGTGGTGATATGCATTCCATGTCAGGATTCTTGGAGGCTATTCACAGTAGCAGTAGCTTTTTAAATTTTTTATAACCGAATGTCCGGGCCACCTTATGCGTACCTCCACTAATTTCGGTGCCCTACAGTTAACGACCCGACAAAACCCTCTAGCAATCCCAAGATTTGAAATGTTTCGCCTCCGTAAAATTCAAACGTGTGACCTCCTAAGGGACAATTACTTATTGTTTTTTCACGCCCACTTATCCAAATCCATTTGGTTTATTTGCAGTAGTTGTTGAAGTCGCAACAGTAGCCATTCAAACCAATAATGCAAATTATGTTGCTTTTGTAAAAGTTGACTTTATAAAATGAAACAGTGTGGATTACAGAAAAATGACAATATTTCAGAAAAATGGTTTGCCAAGACAACTTGTTTATAAAAATCTTGGCACCGACATCAAAAAATTATGCGGCAATGCACATCCAGACGAGTGCAAAGGCAAGTTCATCATTCCAGCCGCATAGCACTATCCGTGACAAGTTTATGAAACTTGTAACTCCAACATTCTCGGGCTCTATAGAACACCATTAGAGCCGGAGGAGTGGTTAAAGAGAACGGAATCTATTTTAGAGGTTATGGGTGTTTCTAACAATCAAAAAGTAGTTCTTGCTCCTTTTATGTTTTAACAATAACGATGAAGCTCGATTTTGGTGGGCAGCCACCAAGAGGTTGTTGACTACTCCTGCAGTTGGGGAACCAGTGCCTCCTGTACCGATAAAAGTATAAATATCAGGGATTATCCTGCATATCAAGAATAATAAGTCTACAAAGACTATTAAATTAGTTCTGTTACAAAACTTTCATCCCTTAGGAACCAGGGCATGCATCAACATCGTGTAGGAGCAGTAACATTAGAATACCGAGGCTGACAAATAAACCAGGGTAGCCTAAACTAAGGAACTGTCACCGCCGCATTATTGGTACCACAAGTCGAGAAGCATGGCTTGCGAAACTCACTGTATGGGTACTATCGTCGAAATTTCGAATAGCTTTCAGAATTCTTGCTCGGTACCCCATTCGAGCTCTCTGTGCTGAATATCCCCCATTTCCCTTGTTCGCCACTATCAACTCCTGGCCTTCCACCTCTATTGGTGTCTGACAAGGGTGTGCGTGCGTTTTCTGAAACCCCTCGAGGCATAGGGTGTCTTCTTGAATCAAAAGAATTTCCTTTCTTGTACCTATTACTAACTTCTGCTGGTAGACCATGTCTATCAGGAGTATCATTACCTTTTGAAGCACTAAAAATACCAAAACTGGTGCCCTTGCCGTCCACTGATTTTGGAGGTGGGTTATTATTCCTCGGCTCTACTGGGGAAGGTAAAACCGTTTCTTTTCTTACAGGATCAAGAGGTCTGGGGCTGAAGTCTGAAAACCCATTGGGTGCAGGATTCATTGGTGCATCTCCAAAATTCTTTCCAGACTTTGCCTCAACCCCCAAATCAAACACACTGTCATAATCATCGTTTGCCTCAAAGGCTGACCAAGTATCATTTTTCTTGTCAGGAATATGCGTTTCTGCCTCTTCCGAAAGGTTTTCACCATCCGTTTCAAATTCTGAGTCACGATCCAAAATGTCTTCAGACTGGACAGGGCTTTGGACCACAGTACTATCGGCAACAACGTTGGAAACTTTCTTTCCTGAGCCTTTCTTTGATGGGCCAAACTTCACATGCCTGACAATAACATAAGCATTTTTTTTTTCCACCCTGGGTCCACTTTCCACGACAGAAACATCTTCAATCTGGATAAAGCGAATAAAGTAAAGGGTGCATAAAAATACAAGACATAAAGAACAATCTCAAGAATGGAGAAATGCAAGAGAAGGTTAAAAAGATGAGGCGATACCAGAGCGCCGAGACGAGATAAGATTCCCCCCAAGTCTTCATCTTCCTTACCCAAGGCCATACACTATTCAAGATTTATAAAATGTGAAATAGTTAGCTTATTATGAAAAAAAGAAGGGCAAAATAGTTGGTATAGCTCTCTGACACAAATAATGTGCAGTACAAAAGGCAAGTTTTGGGACAAAATACAGAGAGCAGAGCACACATTCTGAGATTTGTTCTCATCCGGAAGTTTCTAATGCTTGTTATTCAAAACATTTCCTAGTCATGCAGGCAAAATTACTCATAATGCCACTCTACAGTCTTTGCGTCTAGAAGGCCATTATAAACGCAGAGACAGTTGATCTATCAAAGTTCACCAACGAAACCTGATAAGGTATTCACAATTAACTGTATTGGGTTATGTTCCAGATCTTCTGCAAAAATAAAAATTTCAATGTTCAAAGCACGAGATTTGTGTGAATACGTGTGGGTACAAAGCACAATATCTATAGCTCTGTTTAAATATTAGGTGAATTTCAATAAAAGGTTGTACGTTAAAAACTTCTGGGTAGATTCTTTTACCCATTACAAAAAAGCAATATCAGCGCTAAACAATGCTGCAAAATAACTCCTAGCACATTAACGGGGTAACAGTAATCAGCAGGTTGTCTTAAGAAAAAGGGTAGAATTATAGAGAGTACCCTGACTCGATAACCACGGTCCATCAACCTCTTCACCGTATCTGCTTTCATTTGGAGATCTTTTTGTTCCTGAAAATAGCAGCAGTATCTAGTAGTGATACCTCCATTCCATGCAGACAAAACGATATAATATGTTTGTACTATCTATTAAACATTCTTTAACTTCACTTATTATTTTTGGATATTATTTAATTCACAACTATGGAAACTGAGTTTGATAACTCGATTGTTCAAAATTTTCAAATGCCTAATCAGTTAGCCACTAATCCTGGGATGAGTTAAATTGTTTAACTCCTTAGGTAGGTCAAATAATTATTCAGACGAACTATCAACTCATGGGATGGTTCCATTGGACCATCCTGTATCTCATGAGATATTCGGTGAAAGGGGCATCTACAATCTAATACAAATTTCCAACGGTACTTACTATTTACACAGAGCTTAATCAACAACGTTGGAAAAACAGGGAGAATTTTATTGCTTTCCTGCTTTTAAAGAATAATCAATGGCATCCATGATAACATGATATTTATATTAGCTTTCTATAGTATGAGCTTCAGGAAGTATAAACACGGGAATGCAAAACAAAGAACAAATTATGAGATAAAGATCTTACCGTTTTAACAGAAAACCGAACTTCTTTGCAATCTCCTTTCCGTAAAGTCACTCCAGACTGCACTAAGAGATAGACATAGCAAACAAGTTGATAATGAGTCTCTAAAGCAATTCTGATGGTGATTAGCTAGAAACCAAAATGAAGATACATCATATTAAAAATATCAGCCAATCCACTTGATCAATTGCATAGACTGTATCAAGAGCACAAAACTCATTACCTTGCTTTTAGCACGGTCTTTTTCATTTATTTGTCGTTTGTACTTCTCCTTGTGGTAGTCCACGAGCTTACAAACAGGTGGTTTAGCTTTTCGTTGAACCTGTACAAGATGAGACCAATATAACTAAGGAAACCATACGCGAAAAAAATTCCAGCTACCATAAGTAACTAAAAGTATGAGAGTGAGTAAACGAATTATCGCATTTTACTCTTTTCTTTATAATGCAAGATAACCATTACAACAATTTAGTCCAGAAGCAAAATAGGTTGTGCAAGCCATCCTCTAATAACTTTGGAACTCTATTCCTCTATATGTACTTGACCATAGTTGCAGAGCAAGCTTCCTTCTAATACAGTGAAATCAAACCTCTCAAAATCTCGTCTTGCCAAAGTTGCTGAGGTTTCAAAACGCAAAAGTTCTCGGAAACTGTGCATTGCCCGCAAAGAAGGGCAAGTTACAACAGTGGGGCTCTAGGAATTTGAAGTAGGGTGTTCAGAATTTGCCTTAACTCTACTAGCTGATCTATTAGCCAATGATATATGTACAAAATCTCATCTGATTGTATAAATAGAGCGGTCAGAAAACAAAACCTCTATTCTAGTAAAAAAATTAAATACCAAGTGAAATGAGAACTTAAAAATATATACTATTTTATTTTTATTTTTTTGAAAGTTGTGTTCCGTAATAGACAATGTTTCAAGAATAAAGGGGATATAATTTTACAGTTGTCCTAAATGAGTTCTCATATTTTGTGCCAACGTTTTAACCATATTAACCTACCAAAAACCTTTTGAAAGAAATTGTGGTGAGTATGTTGGCGCTGACTTTCTCAAAAATATGTCGTTCTTTAGGATGACATGATGAGATTTTCTATCACAGTCTTAAATTCGAAGAATATTATTCAAGTTAATGTGGCTTGCAATTTAGTTGGAGTTTTTTTTAAAAGCTTTGTCCGTAATTCATAAGCTAACTAGACCAAAAAAAAAAAGTAGTTTGTAATGAATACGAAATTAACACATTTAGACCATCAACAATAAAAATGGAGAGAGAAGGCAGAACGTATTACACCTATAGATTCTTTTTTTTCACTTTCATTTCTCAATGTTTTAATTATGATCAGGATAGGTAATGTGTTAGGTGTTCAAATTATCTGGATTGATGGGCTGTAATTGGGTTGTGTTCAACTAGTTTTGGGTCAAGTGTTCCATTTTTTTGGGGTTAGGTGTTCAAGACTAATAGAATTGAGTGTTCAATGGTATTTAAGTTGGGTGTTCAAAAAAAAATTAACACATAATTTTTACATGTATTCTAAGCACAAAAAAAAAATTATTTGGGTGTTCAGTTGACCATGCATTGCCCTCCATAGAGCTGCCTCTAAGTTAGAGGTGGGGAATAATTTTAGAGAGCTGGAGGCATGGTACCCCAGTCCTTAAGCATAGCCCAACTGTGAAGTCTAATCTTGATAGTAGGCCATAGAAAGAAACTATGCCTGGGAAAATTTCAAATAGGAAACCAGAAAAGTTTGTGCCAGATGAGTAGCTTTTGTTATGTTTGCTTTTATCCAAACAAATAGAGTGCTAACAACTTCTAGCTTAAGTAAATTGATATTAGAGTGACAAAGTTCACCTCAACTAAATCAAGACTGAGACGTCTCGCACGTTCTAAAGCTTCCCTCCTTGACACAACACAATGCCCTGCATAATACACAAATTTTAAAATAGTTGTTCAAAAAAGTGTGCACTCAAAACATAAATCACCCAACATACAATCGGGAAGCCATCTCCTCACTATTTTATATAATGTTGTGAATTGCGACCAACAATACTGAAAGAAAATAAACGACTGTGTTTTCTCATTATCACGTTTTGAGTTGGAAAGTAAAGCATGAGAAACAAGGACATGGGTGAGGTTTACTTCTCTTTCTTTGTATTTTCATGGGCAATTTTGTTTCTCTCATACGTCAAAAATTCTAAATCTCACCCTTTTTTGGAGAGAAAACAAAACTGGTTAGATTATAGTTCTCTTCCTCTCCAAACTATCCCCCAACCCCATTATTTCCACTCAATGTGTAGTCCAAACATCAGAGAGAACACTCTTCCTCATTGTGTCTTATCACTTCTCAGTTCTCACCAATTATTTACACCAACTGCGCTCTTAAAGTGAGGAAACATACAGCTCATCTAACTCCCCTCCAAATCCTATTTACCCATTCATTCAAAATTCACATTCCATACCCAATTTTTTCCATGCCGGAGTTCCCTTGAATTTTCAGCCATCATATCATGTGGAAATTTCAAGGGATAAGAAAATTCCTGCATGATCTAATGACTGCAAATGTGCCAAACCCCGGTGCAGGAAAAAATGAGTACACAGGATTTGAGCTCCATCTGATTATGAAACAAACTTTTCAAACTGTACACAATATGGAATTACCAAACAAACATATTAAAAGTGTAAGTTGTATAACCAAACAGCTCAACCCTAAATTCCAGAACTTTATGAGACATACCTTCCTCTGTTACAAGCCTAACAAATTCCGCCGTAATTTTCTCGTTCAACCGTGGGCCACTCGTGTCTTTCTCTTCCTTCTTCGACTTGGCCTGTAATTTAGTCATGCCGCCACTAATTATCCTTAACCCGAAAGCACAAGAGCAATGCTGGGAGCACAACTTAAAAACAGGATTCCCAACACAACTGTATTCAGAGCCCATCTAACCCGCATCGGTTCCGGACACTTAAAAATGCATCAGAACAAAACTTTCCAAAGCCGTTCTATGCACGTAGGGGTGATAAACGAGCCAAGCAAGTAGTCGATCAAGGTTGGTTTGAAAATTTAACAAGCTTCAAAGATATGCGCAAACTTAGCTTGTTTATGAGATGAGTCAATCTCAAACGAATCACGAGCCAATCAAGTAGCTTAGATTTTTTCGTACATAATAAGCTGAACGCGCCGAGTAATAGCTTGTTCAAGCTTGGTTGGAAATATTAACGAGCTTCCAAAAAATGTTCAAGCCTGGTTTGTTCATGCAACAAACCAATCTTGAACAAGCTTTCAAGGAATGAACAATGAGTTCCCACTCGAGTAGCTTGGTCCGTTTAGCATAACTAAATGCACGTGGACCCGCATACACTGAATGGTTCGGGACACAGTTTTGTTCCCTAGGGGTGGATCTAAAGTTGTGCTTGTAGGCTTTTGAAAACAAATATGTGACTAAAAATCAAAAATTAATGCGCCATAACAGTGCAGTTACCTGAACTGGGGCGGCAAAGAACCTGACGCCGTTGCCAAACTCGATCTGGGTCTCGCGAATAACGAACGCGGTGGGGCTCTTGAGAACCCTAGTTATTGGGTTCGCAGTAATTTGATTGAGAAGATGGCATCTTCTGTACTGGGTTGACAAGCTTGTGACCGTCGCTTGCCTGATTCGGCCCCAGTATGCCATTCTTCCTCTTAATTCAGTTGCACATATGTATATATCAGTTTAAGGGTATCTCTTGATTGCTCTACACTACCCGAAGAGTTGTGTGAACTCGGACAGTGAACACACAGAGAGAGAGAGAGAGAGAAGCCCTAACCGATCATCGATGTCCAATCTGGGTATCGCCGTATCGCCAGAGTATCCAATAGTGGCCTGTATACAAAACCCATAGAATTTGGCTTGTCTGGACTACAACCGCGGTGCATTTTTATGGTACAGATTTATTTTGAATATTTTATTAATTATAAATCGATAAAAAGTTTAACAAATTTGAATTAATTGTCAATATAAACGATCAAATTAAACTTTACGCTCTTCTCGTCAAATCCAAACCAATAAACGAATCAAACTATTCGAGTTCAAAATCATATTTGTTCAAAATCAAATTAAATTATTTATACATATTATGTATAAATAATTTAAACTATTCGAAATCGATTAGTTTAAAACTCATTTGAGTTCAACTTATCTCATTAACAAGTGAAGCTTAATTATACTCCGTATTTTGTTAAATTTTTAATCTAAATATCAACAACTAGCTTTCCGACTTGTTCGGCTCATTTATCATCTACAAACCACTTTGGAACTCGTTAGAGTCGGTTAGGGGCTATTAAAAGCCCAAGTCTTAAATTGGGCTTGGTCTATTTCTAAGACGAGTGATGGCTGCCTTTCAGCCCAAATCATGATTAGGCTTGGACTCTCTTTAAATTCTCGTACCGGTTTAGAACTTTGGGAAAGTCAGGGAAAAGAAAATGAGAGAAAAATGGGAGGAAAATTTCACTATTCAAGAAATTTTAAGTTCCTTTTCAAAAATGAAATTTAAGTTCTTTATTTTTTCTTCTCTTTCTCTCCAATCTAAACAATTGGAGGAAAAAAATTTAAACTTTCCATTTTTTTTCTCTCTCTCTCACTTTCCTTAAAGTTCCAAACAATTAGGCCTAACACCTAAACCCATCTTTAGCCCAAAAGTTCGTCTTGGGCTATACTGGACATTTAGGCTTGTTTGTTTTTGGGTTTTGTGAATTTGAATTTGTAATGATTATAGTACGGAGATTGGGGTAATAATTGAAGTAATGATTTGAGAGAGATAGAAATAAAAAGAAAAATAATAATTGAAGATAGGGGTAATTAGTGCTTAGAGTCCATAAGAAAAATTCTCACCGAGCCCAAAATGATACGTATGTGAAATAAAATAAGGAGGTCGGTTCCCCTCTCACAAATGCTGACACAAAACTAATTGCAGTTTCACGTAGATGACCGGAGCTGTTCAATTCGTTTAAAATGGGTTTTGAAGAGTTTTAGTTCCCTAACACTGTTATTTCTGAAAAAAACACTTTGGGAAAAGAAATTCAACGAAAACATTCGGTAAATCCTTTAATTTGTTTTGTTGTGTTTTTCCACTCAAGTTCCAAACTTCCGAACACAATTTTAGAATGGAGAGAGAGAAAATTTCAACACATGGGTGCTAATGTTTTCTGGTCTCTTCTAAGCTTATGTAAGCTTAATTATACCTTTGGACATTACCTTCTCACACGCCTCAATAAAAATAATGAACAAATTTCAACTCGAAAAATCAACCCAACGAATTCATATGTCAAAGCCTGAAAAAGTGATAGACAACACCGATACAAATAACCACAAAGGGTTTCCGTATACTGATCTTGGCCTGAAACTTAGGGTTTGCTCCCTCTTAAAGTCTAATAAAAATAATAAACAAATTTCAACTCGAAAAATCAACCCAACGAATTCGCATATCAAAACCTGAAAAAGTGATAGACAACACCGATACAAATAACCACAAAGGGTTTCCGCATACTGATCTTGGCCTGAAATTTAAGATTTGCTCCCTCTTAAAGTTTTAGTCCTCAGGATCGATTATTCTTGTCAACAATTCTCGAGAGTCATCTCATCTCATGTATAAGTGTGGAAAAGACTGTGGGAGGGGTTGCAGGAGTTAGACAATGGTGTGTGCAAGTTGATTCGGAACAACATTCTGCATGCCAAAAAAAACACTGATGCAAATTATATTATCAAACTAATTAATTAATTCTTTTAATGAGTTCTCATGTCCAGAATTTTCTTCGCTTTTTTTTTTCCTCCTCAATACTGGGTCGTAGATTCCTTGTTGACCATTAGAATTGAAGAAGGCGGATTGAGATGTTTATAAAGATCAACAAACAATTAATAGTTGGGTCCCACTTGTAGATTCATGGTATCTTTGCCCATTCTTCCTCAAACAAAGAAATATAAGATACATGAAATGAATAGTCCAAATTTATAGAACTGTAAATTTGTAACATTCACTTTCATGGACCAAGTTCAATGTAATGTATCAATCCTCTTAATCAACAGATTATTTCACAATTTTGAGAAGATCGATATTCAATAACCCTGGGGAATGGATCACAAATGTGTCAATCTCAAACGAATATGTGGTTCAAATCCGTGCTCAACCTCATTCCAGAGGCATTGAATAATTTCTCACCCAATATCTGGCTTGATACTAATTTCTTGAAACATCTTGGCTATTGAGGTTTTAATTGGGTTAAAAATACTCGAACTCATTAAATTAATAAAAAAAAAAACTCCTTTAAAATGGGTTTGTTATTAACTTATGAGTTTTTTTTGAAAACATCCCTCCAACTATCCACCAGATTTTTATTTAGTCCTCAAACTATCAAAATGTTTTATTTAGTCCCCCAACTATTGGTTTGCATTCTATTTAGTCCTTCCGTTAGAAAGTTAACGGCCACATAGGACGGCAAAAGTTTTGTTAAAAAAAAAAAAATTCCAACCACCAATTTGCAATCCTATGGAGTAGAAACGTGATTATGAGAGCCTTAGAGACAAAATTTAATTATGTCTCTTTAGAATAATATGATCAGAATAATAAGATCTTCACACCCATATTCATTAAATGAAAAGTTAGACAATTGGATCAAACATCTATGGGTATTGAATTGAGCTGATTTTTAACTTGGGCCCTTGAAAAAATATTTTACATTTAGACTCCGTTTGTTTGGACGTAAAATATTTTCCGGTAAAATGTTTTACCTATTTTTCGGTGTTTCGTTGTGTAAAAAATAAGAAAAATATTTTACACGTAAAATATTTTCCATCAATTGGATGAAAATGATTTACTCTTAAATTTTCTGTAAGTTATTTTCCGAAATGAACATGCTGCATTCTCTTGTAATTCTCACTGCTCAGTTTCCTCGACCGCCAATCCTAACTCACGTTCAATTCCAATAATCTCATATCTATCCACCGTTTAAACTCCCCATTTCACTCTTTACACAATTTTGTTGATTTTCGAAAATATTTTCAAGTGTCAACCAAACACCGAAAAATAAAAGTTTGAAGTTTATTTTCTGAAAAAACATTTTACATGGAAAACATTTTACATCGTAAAACATTTTACATCGAAACAAACGGAGCCTTAATGAATAGCTCAGATCATGGGTGTGAAGATCTTATTATTCTGATCATATTATTCTAAAGAGACATAATCAAATTTTGTCTCTAAGGCTCTCATAATCACGTTTCTACTCCATAGGATTGCAAATTGGTGGTTGGAATTTTTTTTTTTTTAACAAAACTTTTGCCGTCCTATGCGGCCGTTAACTTTCTAACGGAAGGACTAAATAAAATGCAAGCCAATAGTTAGAGGACTAAATAAAACATTTTGATAGTTTGAGGACTAAGTAAAAATCTGGTGGATAGTTGGAGGGATGTTTTTAGAAAAAACTCTTAAGTTATTGTATTACTCATAAGTTTTTAACTACGATCAAAACTGTTTAGCAAACTTTGCTAAGTTTTCAATTACCCAACGAATGGAACCAGGGATCTAGTGGCGGCGGCCGCCATGACAAGAATTTTAGAAAATGCAATTATTATGTGTGACAATTTTTTTATCCCCAACTTATATAGCCTCGCCACTGCTAGATTTTTTTCCTTATTTTTTATTATATACTAATCGTAAATCTTCTATTTTTTTTCAAGGAAGGAGACCCAAAAAATATTCCAAAACTAAATTCAATGGGCCAAAGTGAAATAATATAAATGATGATGTGTAATTAAGAAAAAAAATTCCCGCACTCTAACCCTAAAACAACTTAACCTAATTACTATGCCATTATCGATGCCCAAAATTAAAATTAGACTTTTTTCATACTCGATGTGTAAATGACAAACATCATTTAATTTAGTTTTTGTTATGTTATTTTAATTTTTTTCTAGAGACGATGTTAATATTATAATGTATTTATTATTTTTTTAGTATACATTTTGCCACTGCTAGGATAAAATCCTAATTCCATCCTTGCCAATGATAATGTTCAAAAAATGCAAATTACAAGAGTTTTGCTATTGGTCAGCTTATTAAAATTCGTTTTCAGACCAACCCAGCTGAATAATATATCAAACTAGTGAGTGTCCGTGCCTTTAATTAAGTAACATGTTCTGAAAAGAGTTTAAATGAATTCATTTCTCTACTGCTGGGCACGCCGCCAACCAATCGGATGTCTTCTAAAAATATTACTATTTTCGAAGGGAATTCAATAATAAACACATCAACTCAATGCCACATCAAAAAATGTTTATAATAACACATTTTTCTATAAGATGAGCTCTAATTTTTTATTATTTTTTGTTCTTATCAATCCTCTCTGAACGAATGAAATTGACTTAAAAGAGAGGGAAAAAAAAAGAAATCAATTGCAAAAGGAAGGTATATATTGAAGGTATATATATTACCCTATAGCAGATCAATAAATGTCTCTCTAAATAGATTTATATATAAGGAAAACATTTACTAATTGAACGGCTAGGATCAATATGTAAAGGAGATCCGATAGTTACAGAGGACGTTGGTTTTGTATGTGTAAATTATAAAAATCACTCTATTTTATAATATAGGTCGTTGATTATTGATATTCTCTTTTACTTTAAACTAATTATTAGAGTTTAGATAACTTGCTACTCAATTTATCTCAGCTTGTTAACCGTCACAGTTGACTATGAAGGTATTCTTTGCTCCTAGACCTTCTAATTTTGCATCATAGCATACCTCATGAGAGAGAGAGAGAGAGAGAGAGAGAGAGAGAGAGAGAGAGAG